>JBAIZL010000008.1:13300787-13308287 GCA_036971475.1 Prosapia bicincta
GGTTACAATTTTTCTTTTTGTTTGACCTATATACATCTCGTTACAGGTACTACAAATTATCTTATAGATAGTTACAAATTAGATACAAATTAAAGATAACACCCTTTTTAAACAATTCTTAAAATTGTGATAGCTCTTATTAATTTGAAATAGTTTCAATAGAAAGTTATAAATGTGACTCTAATTAAATAATTACATTGGTCTAATTACAATCCTATGAAATTAGTACTGAATTATTTTACAATAATTAGTTTTTTAGAAATTGTTTAGATACTTATCAGAAATATTTAAATGATTTTAGTTTTTCAGTATTTCCCCTTTTCGATTTTGTTTGGAAAATTTTATTTATTAAAGTGAACAAAATTAAAATTAAAGTAGACAGCTAAGCATTGCTGTATAATGTATTTTACCCAAATGAAAGTCCTTTTGACGTTCTGTAACGTGTGTGTGTGTGTGTTTTAATGGATTCCTATCTAGTGTTCTAGTAGAACAGTATTCTTCTCTTTAAGTCAATAAAATCTTTATTAGGAACAAACATTTCTTGTAATACGTACTTACCCACCTCTAGATTTGTCCCACTACTCGATCCATTTATTTTATTGTAATCTATATCTCCGTATCTTCTCCTGCCACCAAATCGTCTCTACCGTTCACAGACACTTCAAGAGATATATTCTTCATAAATAACTGCAAGGCCTTGACCCAGTAAACGTACAATAATATTTCTAAATTGTCTTCACCTTTTGCAAAATGTATTTGCACCTGTGGATGACGTCTTTGTCAACGAAAGCCTTAGAACATATGTTTGGCTGGGTTGTGTTAGTTTTTTCTTTTAAAATTTACATGAATGTTGAATTTGTTCTATATAGATTTGATAATATCATTTATATATTATAATTTAATATTGTTGATCAATATTGAATAGAAATAAACATTTTGATTACTACTGTGATTATTATTATGAAATTGAAATATTTGTTATAGCTATTAAGAGGAGTAGAAAATTTATAACAACGCGAAACATAATATGTAAATAATAACTGGTATTAAGTAGGTTTATTGTAATATTCTGGTTTTATATCGATTTTAGGCGGATCGATTTTAAACAAGTAATATAGAAAAAAATTTAAAGACAATTCTTACTGAGGTCGACAAAGAAAACATTTATTTTAGCAACTTTTTATTTTATAAATATAATTAATATAAATATGTATATATATATGATAAAATCACAATATTTAGTGGCTACAATACCTTGGATTTTCCATATTACCCTTTATACAGTAATGGTGTTGGACTAATTTGTTTGTTACTATTTATTCGCTCTCTCTTTCTCGTTTCTAATTTATGAAGGTGATGGTGATCTATAACTTTCCATTCTATCCACCGCTTGTTCCATCCCACTCTTCACGAATGCTAGGAATCTTTCTCTTATAACTTTATATAGGCCTACATCTTCAAGTAATTAATATATAGCTATGAGAATGTTGGCTCAGTTAATTTCAAACATGTAGTTCCTCAGTTTGAATCCGACTGGAACATCGAGATTTTTAAATTTATGTTAATGAACAAATATTTTAAAAAACCGTGTAACATCAATTGTCATCCGCTATAGTTGAAAAAAATAATTTGAACCTGGTTGGATAAATAAAACGTATTTTATTAACGATTGAAAATTTTCACTAGTTATATATACGGAAAGTATGAGGTAACAGGAGGGATTGAAAAAACCAAACAATTTTTTAAATGATTATCGTAGAGTATGAAGGATGGAGAAGAAAAGAATTATGAGAAGCTGATAAGGTACAGGAGAGTGCAACTCTGAGTAGAGTGGCATACTCGAAATAACTTTTAAATTATACTTTGTACTCATACGAGGTCATAACGTTGCCACTGAAATTTATCTGGTCGTACAAAACTATTTATTGTGAATCGGTCTGTTTTTTATTTCGAAATATTGATCTCAATTCAGTTGATCTCAAGCTTTTTATTTATAATTATTCACTAGCCAATCTCAAAATTAATAGACGTCATCGCAGCGAGTTTAAGAAGCAAAACTTTACGGTGTATAAATAGCTTCTGTGACGCGGTTGCCTCGATTTATCCACTGATAAATAAATGAATACGTTTATCCATTAACCTTATTACAGAGGATTTAGTTAGAGGGAGGCTAATCAGACAAGGATATAGACTATATACAGTTTGTATGTAGCTCTGACAACCGAACTTCCTTACCAGCCACAGATGGACAGTCTGATAACATGAGGTTTTCCATTAAAGTACGTTTCCATTTACTTTGCAAAGTTGAAGTTTGTATTTGTATAGAGTCACACGTTCGGTAGTATTTTATCCACTTCACAACAGGATTCACAGAATCTTGTATTTATGGTAAAGTATCGCTTCTAATAAAGGATTCGCTCTCCAAATACAGTGTTATCTAGATAATGTTATAGAAATTTCTGTCATATTTTTACCATGTTATTTAAATATATTTCATTTTAAATTCAGGATGTAATTGTTACCAATAAAAATAAGGAGGCATAATAAAGTTATACTTATTTTACGACCAAACGATAAAACAATAACTTGACAAATTTAGCCAAAAGGATTGGCTAAATAACTTTGAAAAAAGGATTATTTGAAATTGATAAACCTTTTCCAAGCCAGTAGAAAATTCATTAGTTAATGTCTTTCAAAATATACTTTTAAATTGTAGTTTATATCTGGGAAGTTGATGCATGATATTCATATATAGATACCTATTTTTTACAACAAATGTATGAAGAGAAACTAAGATACACCAGGAAACAATTCTACCGAAATATTTCAGTTATACATATAGTAGCGTTATATATATATATATATATATATATATATATATATATATATATATATATATATATAATATATATATATATATATATATATATATATATATATATATATATATATATATATATAGGTTATTCAGGTTGAAATATTCTGGTTAAAACTGGTTATCAACCAGAATGTCTGCCCTTACTAAATAGTTTCAGTTTGTTTTGAAATTTACATATTTGGAAAGGCTTTAGCGTCTACATTGAACTGTTGCACGTAAGCATATAAACGGTAAGATATTACTTACCTTGATAAGGTACTACTTTACTCTTTTACATTGTAAAGTAATACACACACACACACACACACACACACACATATATATATATATATATATATATATATATATATATATATATATATATATATATATATATATATATAGGAAGTAGTGAACCATTTGTTTTTCAATAATAAATAAAAACAAAATTAATGTATTAAAAACCAACATTATATGTATGTTTCGATTACAAAGTAACCATCTTCAGAAGTACTCTAAAGATGATTGTTACGTCTGAATATGGTTTCCATGTAAGCCAAATGTTCATCAAATTGCTATTGTTAGTAAATAAATGGTTTTGATGTTATTAATATGTGATAATAGTCAAATCGTCTCGTTTTTCATGTATGATTGGAACCTCACTACTATAAGTTCGTAGTTTTAATTTACAACTATAATAAATAAAATAATTAACTATTAATAGAAAAATAATTTTATATTAGTTTTTGAAAAATAAATAATTTTTGTAAATATAAAACATAATTAGAAAATATTCAAAAGTTGTAGCGTATTCAATGACGGATTCAACATAAACTGTTATTGAATGCGTATATTTATTTACCTGATTCGTTTGATGGGGTAGTTCTCCTACCATTAGTAAAATAAACTTCAAAAATTTAAAGTAAAACAAAATAGTTTTACATTTTAATTCAAGTTTTTAAAAGTCTATCTCACATTGTCAGCCCCATTGATAAAATAATAGTTATATAATAGATGCTAATTATATAATTTTTAAACCTAACATTTTTCTATCCCGTCTCTAAATCTCTGAATCGCTTCCAGAGGACGGTAAAAAAGTTAATTTAGTAAAGTAACAGTGAAAACGAAGTTTTTGCGTTATTTATATGCAGTATTTTATGTAAAATAAATTGTCCTGCTTAGAACGGAAATATATCCCGTGAGGTAAAACATGTTTTGCATAATTAAAACCATTGCTGCTGCATATAACAGAGAATTTTATGTTTTATATGCATTTGTTAATTGCTATTTGAAAACGTATCCTGTTATTGTTAAATATGATATTTTATTACGTTTGAGTCAAAAGCTATTTTGGGATCTAATTTATAGACAAAAAATTGTATCCATACATATTTAAATGTAGATATTATATGCAACGGCTGTTACTGCATTGACGTAAGATACATAACATTCTACAAACTTCCCTCCAATTTATTTCAAGCTTTACGAGATGTATAACTCTATTTAAATTCAACTAAGAATATGATTCCGTAGCGCAGAGTAAAGGCCCCGCTGGAAAGCTTCCAAAGGGCGGTAAAGGGGTTAATTTAGCAAAAGTAAATGCGAAGGGTGGAGTCAAGACATTATTTGTGTATATCGTGTAAAATTAATGATTTAATTTGGAGCAGTAATGTATCTTCAAGAGTAACATAAAATGGCCTAACTTAAAGTCAGCTGTTTATCATTTACTTGTTACGGGGATATATTACCCAGATGTTACACGTAAAGTGAGCGAATAACGCGTTATTTTTGTTAGTTATTTCTGTATATGCAAAAATCTCTTTACATATAATACAAAACTGGCAAAGTATTATATATATATATATATATATATATATATATATATTATCTGGAGTACATCCGTTCATTCTGCAGTGCATAAAATCGCAGTTCCGTCGTTTCGCTAGAATCTTATCTAGCATTGACGAGGCGAACTCAACAATAGTTGAAGATCGAGCTAGAATGAATGGATGTACTCCAGATAATAACTATTCATCATATTTTTTCCATCCGTGAAGGAATACGTATCAGCATATATATATATATATATATATATATATATATATATATATATATATATATATATATATATATATATATATATCACTTTCACTTATGTACTTAAACAAGAATCTTACTTGGTATTTATGCGAGTACTTTCAGAGACTGGTTATTGTCTCCACCTTCGGGCATACTGAACGTGTTTTGGACTAAGAGCTGCGTGGAATTTGCCATTGACCTTGGTGTACGGCAAATTCCACGCAGCTCGCAGTCCAAAACACGTTCAGTCTGCCCGAAGATGGAGACAATAACCAGTCTCTGAAAGTACTCGCATAAATACCAAGTAAGATTCTTGTTTAAGTACATAAGTGAAAGTGATAAGTGTATACAAGAAAACAGTGTTGCATAATCTACAAATATATATATATATATATATATGTATATATATATATATATATATATATATATTAAATATGGTGATATGTTTTCTTGTAATATAGTTAATAAATTTAAAATATTTCATAAACAAAAATACTTTTAATGAATATATTTATTCTTAAATAAATATATTCATTAAAAGTATTCTTGTTTATGAAATATTTTTAATTTATTATATATATATATATATATATATATAGATAAATATATGTATGTATACATATATATATATATATATATATATATATATTGTATATATATATATATATATATATATATATATATATATATATATATATATATATATATATATATATATATATATATATATGTATATAAATATATATATATATTATATATTATATATATATATATATATATATATATATATATATATATATATATATATAGTTTGCATATATATACAAATATATGTATATATATATATATATATTTATATATATATATATACATGTGTGTGTGTGTGTGTGTGTGTGTAACATATATGTAAACATATATAGAACCTATTTATTACACCACACAAACAAACACTGCCGCGGCCATAACTAGCTTCTTGACGCTAATCTCGCGTTGAGCCCCTGTTACGACACCCTCAGCCGTGTTTGTTTTACTCTCTATATTGACTTACTGATGATGGTTGCTGTAAAGCCAAACGCGACAGTTCAGCCGCGTTCAAAATTTGATCTCATCCGACTTACCGTGTCCTGGTACCTGTAGTTTGCCGAGCGTGATCTGCCAGTGGAAAAAATCCCTGGACTTCATTTATAAAACCAACCACAATGCTTTATCTCATTTAGATAGATTTTAAGCTCATTAGCAAATATTTTATCAATGTTAAAATGAAAATAATTATTTGCTATTGCTTAAATATTTATTAAAATTCTTTTTTCTAACTTCATTTAAAATGTTTGCTTTTATTTTTTAAAATGGTTGGAAAAGTTCTAGAAATTTTATTACTGATTTACCACTGATTTTAACAATATTTTTAAACATTTTGTAGTTTTAACTTGATTTTTAATTAATTTGAAATCCAAACAAACAATATTAAAAGTCACTCTTGACAATTTTATCTCAAAGATTTGTTTTATTTTCTCTTAACAAAGCACTTTTTATTTAAAATAAATATAAATAGCTTACAATGGTTCTTAAACGTTCTTGTTGTTTTGATTAAAGTACATAAATTATTCTTCAACACAAATTTATAACTTTGAATAGAATATGAGAAATATTTATATTAACTGGTTTTATTTTGTGTTCATTATTTTATTTTCAGAAGTAAGCGCAAGTTTACTTCCAAATCATTTAAATTTCATTTTATATTTGTGCTCCCAAATATAAATCTAAAATATTCGTACAACAATTTTATAGGATTTTCGTTATTACATATTTTTAATACTGGTTGTATGATGTAATTTTAATGGACATAAAATAAACGATATTGACCAAGTTATAGCAATTTTAATTTAAATTTCCTTATTGAAAGTCTTATTCAATGTTTCTCATTGTATTTAAATATATAATTTTATTGATGACATTGGATTTTTTTCTTAACTTGTTAAATTTGACCTTGTGAAAATTTGATAAACTTTAATCTTGATATTAGTAATTTATGTTTGGATAATTTATATTTAATCTCCACCATTTAGATACTTTCAAATAAAAAGTCAGTTGCTTATATATTTTTTATTCTAATGGAAAATCAATTTGATAATAATTTTGTATTTAATGAAATCTGTATTTAAATTAATAAATGGTTTTTTGTTATTAAAATTTTGATTTGTCACAAAAATCTTCACTGTACCTCGCTCCTCTTCGCCCAAGGTCGGTTCTCTGGAGTCTGGGATGTTCTAGTGCAGGGGTTCTCAACCTTTTAGTAATCACGTACCACTTGAAATTTTCAGATATTTTGACGTACCACCTTATATTTATATATATTTTTATTTTTATAAATAATTATATATAATTTACATTTGGTCATGTTTAGGAAAATAAAAATGCATTCTACAACTGTATGTATGTACATAGAATTTACTTAGATACAAAATGAAATGTATCTTACATTAAAAACAATCTCAAATTAGTTCATTGAACACAGTCATTTAAATTTAAACAGATCCTAATGAGCTCGTTGTTGTTGTTTGTCC
>JBAIZL010000008.1:13313287-13383287 GCA_036971475.1 Prosapia bicincta
AATATAAAAATATTTTCCTAATAATGGTTAATTAAAATACCTAATATAATTATAAATGAAAACTAGGAACATATAACAATAAAAAAAATGACTGAAAATCTCGTCATAGATAAAAAAAAGATGATTTGACTATTATCAACCCATATTCACATTTAAATTATTGATTTACTAACAATTACCATTTCATAAATATTTAGCTTACAAGGAAACTATACTCAGACGCAATAACGATCTCTAGAGTACTTCTGAAGATGGTTACTTTGTAATCGAAACGTACATCAAATGTTCGGGTATGTTGGTTTAAAATCAAATATTGATTATTTTTCTTTTACGTATTTTGTTTTGGTACTTGATACGCCATAGTTTCTCATGAGAATAATTATTTGACAATTAGGTTTTATAAAGGATAGATTAGGTAGTCAAGTATAACCAACCTGGACAGGCTCTGTAGTAAACTAGTTTTGTTTGAATCGCACGTATGCAATTATATGCCTTTAAAGAAGTAATCTTACTTTTGTGTATGGTGTGTGTATATATATATATATATATATATATATATATATATACATTGCGATATATATATATCTTTGTAAGGTAATACTATACATAACATTATGAAGATTTTTAAAAACTTTAATGCTTACAAACTTCTTATTTATGTATAGATGTAAAGGACACAATTTAAATAAGAATCCGGATGATTCTGTAAAAACTTGAAAACCTTCGCAGTTCTAGTCTTGTTGAAAAGATTGTCAATGGAGACGATTCCGCCACTGATGAGGAGAAAAGAGAAGTAGGATAGTAAAAAAGACATTTAATGTTTACAATGAAAGCCCGGTCAAGTCCCTCTGGGCGGAAGAGTTATATTGATTTCTTGGAATGATGTGTGTTCCGAGTATTGCTTGCTATAAAGCAATAGTATTTATTTCCTATAAAACACTCGCATAATGGCCTATTTGTTGAATCAACATTTCATTTCTGCCCTTCTCATAAATGCATTTATTGGGTAAATGTTATTTATTAACATAATTTTACAACAGAATAAATATTGTATAATTCTTGTGTCGTTGTTAAAAACTTTATTAATTAAAATGAAATAAGACTTAATACCTTTTTAAAATCGTGATGAAAAACGAGCTATAATATAATATATAGTGATAGAACATCATTGTAGTGAAAATTAATTAATTTCCATTTCATTTTCAATGCACCTTATAGTACCATGTTGAGATTTGTAAAAATATCCTATTTAAATAATTATAAATAATAATACCACAGTGGCTCCAACTTATTATATCCAGTTTAAAGTTTAAAAATTTCAAGTATTCCAATATATGAAAGTTTTAATTTGCTTAGGGAAGTTCGTTTGAAAATGATATCGAAAAAGAAAAGGTTACCACTATGTAAAATTGACTGTATGTTGTTGAGCAATAATAATTTTGAATATAACATTTGTAAAGTTACTTTAACTCCTTCAGACCCACAGTGCATAATTATGCACATCGACTTTAAACCTTTGTAAATGATAACAGCATACTCCCTTTAGCCTCTAAACCTATTGGGCATTATTCTGCACTCAAACTGAATGATATTATCTAGAAAGTTGTGATCTCTGGTGGATATTTTTATACTCATCATTTTTAGAAGACAACATGGCTGACAATTCAAGAAATCAACTAGGTATGTACACAGTCTATGTATATTTTGATATGTTAATATTTATGTTAACTCATACTTGTTATGTTTTTTATAATTACTACATTCTACTACTTCATTGCCACGTTTAATTTAATTATTATCCTCATCAGTAATCACTCAAACCAGAAATATATTTTGTGGAAATAATTATGCCCAATATGACTGGATGTAAGCAAGGCGGTTTTGTCAGTAATATCAATAATTTCCAGTACATATTGTATTATAACACCAAAACCACTGATAAAAAAAAGCTTTTTACAGTTTTGTTAGATTTACACATTGTAGTATCAATAATATCGAACAATATAAAATATATATATTGAAAAAAAAAGATAAATGTAGATTTTGAGAAAAAAATGTTTTTGGAATTTTACTATCCCTTTGTATTTTTACTGTACCTAATTGCATTGTTTAATTATTTTAGATATACTTGATGCTGTAAAAATACTAGATATACTTGAATCAGGGGATTTGTCAGAGCATGATCTCAGTGATGATGATGGAGATGAAGATAATGTCGTTCAACAATCACCTTCAAGAACAAGATTGAGAGCAGATAGAATAAAGTTGGTTTATAGTGCTGGAGGTAATGAGAGTAACTGGGATGAAGGTCAGTTAGTTGCTGATATCCATAATACACCATTACCTTTTCAAAACGAGGTGAATGAAAAATAGAATATAAAATGGAGGAGGCGCTCTTTTGATAGACTGGAAATACCCTGGAGTTGCTCTGAGGTTGAAAATGATCTTCCGCTGTTGACCCCCATATCTTATTTCAAAAGATATATTAAAGATATTGACTTTAAGAAAATGGCTGAGGCAACTAATATTTATGCTTTCCACAAAAATGTAGCAAACTTTAAACCTACAAATTCTGACGAAATTAAAATCCTGTTTGGCCTACACATAGCCATCGGCTATTTGAAGTTTCCAAGGGTGATGTTATTTTGGGATCAAGGTCTTGGAATAAATCTAATCTCTAATCCTCCTTTGCTTTGTCATAAAGATTTGAAAAAGAAGGGTCAGGGCAGCCACGATGAAGTAGTTAGTATGGATGGAGATGTAGTTGTTTTAAAGTGGCTGGACAACAGGTCAGTTGCCCTAGCATCAAGTTTCATTGGCTCAGGACAACTAGATGAGGTTGACATGTGGAAGAATAATGAAAAAAGGTATGCAACACTTAATCGGCCAGAGAATGCGAAGTTATACAACCATACCATGGGGGGTGTTGATTTACTAGATCAGCTCATATCTTTGTATAAAATTTATATTAGAGCTAAGAAATGGACTTTGATGCTGATATTTCATGCAGTTGACTTTGCAATTGCATGCAGCTGGTTGGAATACAGACGTGACGCTAGAGTTCTATCTATTCCAGAAAAGGAAATTTTAGATCTTTTACATTTTCGAATGAGCAATGCGGAGACACTTGTTATAGCAGATAAAAAAACTGCAAAAAATCGTCGTCGTCCATCGGGAGAATCTCAGTTATAAAACCACCAAACTAAACGAAAGGAAGAACAGCGATCTATACCTGATGTGCGTTACAACTCTGTTCATCATTTACCACATTTAGATGGAAATCGTGAAGAGAAAAGATGCAAGAATGGACTTTGCAACAAAAAAACTCACTTATACTGAGGTAAATGCAATGTACATCTATGTATAAAAAAAAGAAAGAAACTGTTCTGTACAATTTCATACAGCTAGGCACAATTAATTATATATCCTACATTTCAATTATTTAGAGATATGGTATTTCCTTTCTTTTTACTACATCAGTGTTAACACATGTTATTTTATATAAAACAATATAAGTTGTAAAAAAAATGTTTTATTTTTGTGCACATAATTTATTTTCTTTACCCTTTTCCCCAAAATATATGAGAACCGATTTTGGTGTCATCGAATACAATTGGGCATAATAATGCACAGAAACATTTTTGGGGATAGGGACAATTTTTTTGAACGAGTAATTTCCTGTAACTTCTTGCACAAGAATCAACCAAAAATATACTATCAAATAATTTTTTAACTTGAAAGTAATAAATCAGGTCTGAAGGGGTTAAACCGATTAATAGAAATCATTAATTATCTTTCTAAAATGATTGATAATATTATTTGGAAGTAAAAAAATAACCCTTTAGAAAACAATCAGCACATTAACCAATTTATTATTTCTACTTAGGATCCGGTTTCAAGTTAAGGGTTGGAACGAAGTCTTAAGAATGTCTAATTAAAAAAAAATGCTAATACAAACCATACTATCCTTACAATTGTAGTTAAACATAAGATAGAAATATTAGATAAGTCAGGGATTTACAAAGAGAACTGTTAGTGACCAACTATATATTGGACAGAGCAGAATAATGGTTTTAATGAGAAATAAAGAACACTACAGATATGAAATATTAAAGATGAGTAACGTCAAGTATTGCTACACATATACAGTATTAGATATTAGTCGTAATGTTATAATGCTACACAGATGGATGTTACATATAATGTTATATTATAACAGAGATGTAAATAATGTTAAATTAATTAAAAATACATAATAAATCGTTGAATAGTTTTAAAAGATTCCATATTAGTAAATATATATTGAGATTTTATGAAATTCTGATGGATTTCTTTTTCCAAATTTCACTTCTGAAGTAAGAGTATGATTTTTATAAACGATTTTGGATCGGTTAATTTCCTTTTTTATAGGGAATTATGTAAGTATTATAAAGTTTTAATGTTATTTGTAAGTTGCCATCTTGCCTTACTCCGAAAAGCGTAGCTACCCTTTGTTAAGAGGAATGACTTTGGGGTTTAGGTTGAGAGAAGTGGTTTTGGGGTTTGGTAGATTATAAATAGGGTAGAGAGGTCATAATACCCCCAGAAAGGTGACTTGATAACAGCATTGTGCGTTTGGTAAAAATCAAATTATTGTGGTTAGATGTTAATTAAATCCAAATTTTAGTAATTGAATTTGATTGAAATATGTTTGAAAAAAACAGATGCGTTAAACAACCTTTTTTAATTTAAAAAATTGGTTTACAAATATAAAACGCATCATTACGTTGAATTTTTTGTGGTGAAATTTATTTAAATATTCAATGACCTTTATGAAAAATATACTAAATCCAAATTTTAGTTAATGAATTTAATTGAAATATGTTTGAAAAAACAGATGAGTTAAACAAACTCTAATTTTAAAAAATTGGTTTACAAATACTAAACCACTTATTGTAGTGAATTTTATTGAGTATTCATTTATATATTTATAACCATTTAAAAAAATATTAAATGACAACATTTTAGTTTAATATGTAAAATAAATAAAGTAGCATAACCTATAACATAAAACCACCCGTTGTATGAAATTATCACTTAACTTAAGCTATAATATGAAGCGTGTCTCGCGAAGGAATGACGCGTGGGGGAGGAGAAGATTTTCTTCCGTGCAACATACAGCCCTACCCAGCCAACAGAAGTATTCACTTCAAAACCTAACAAACTCACTACATATTGAAGTTAAACTACTTTCGACCTAACGCTTAGAAAAACGTCTGCTTAGTAAAATTAACTTTATCTAAAGCCAGAGTTGAATTTACATGCTTTTCAGTTTTTACGGGTTCTGTTTGTTTGAAACTCTCGTAAGAAAATCTCATATAGTTGTACCTTGTGTAAGTACGATACATTTACCCTGGAATGACGACTTCCGTGAAAACCTCGAAGCAATCACTAATCGCAGGGGTTGTGTGACGTCATAACGATCCGGGCCTTTCCTAGACGAGTATTATCAGTGAAAAGTCGAAACGAGATTAGGCTAGAAGAGAGTAACAAGCTAGGCAAGTAGGGCAATAATTACTTCTTGTTTATTAACAAGTGGATATCTATCGATTCTTTGCCTTCCCGCAAATCGTTTGTACCCAATGGGGTTAAATGTATATATCTAAATTTTCTTTTGAAATATGTTCGTTTTTTTTATTTAAATTAATAATTGAAGTAAAATGACATTTGGAAACTTTAATCTGTACAGTAGTTACAGATAAAATTACAGTTTATTGTACTTCAAAATCAAAGTTACACTTTCAAAGTAAATTTAATTTTAGAAAACAACCAGGTTATAATGGTTATAACTGTCTCTGATTGATTTTTAACCACTGTCTCTGATTGTAAAAAAATAATTTTACAAGTTTAGAACTTTAATTTAAGTTTTTTTAGAATATTTATTTAAGGAATCCTTTGTAGTTTTATCAAACAAATAATTTTTCTAATTTCGTGAACGTGTCTTATTTAAATACAATATGTACGATTTGTGAAAATCATTCGATATAACTAACTGTCCATTTTTATTCAGAAATGTTCGTGAAAAAAAATTATCGATCAATATCGTTACATAATTTTTTGTAAGGGTCGCTCTCTAGAGATTTGTGCCCTTATGTCTGACGCTGCTCATAGGAAGTTACTTCATATATAAACTTTAATTCTAAGTTAATCGACTAACTTGAACCGTTCCCTTAGAAAACCCGACGTATGAAAGTTAATTGTTAATTGTTCGCCAGGTCAATCCAATTTGGCCAGACTCCAACTTGTTCCTTACTCCTTGTAATTTTGTGTAACGTGAAGATCCCGGTCTAATTTAGACAAGTATACAAGAAATGAACGTAGATTGTAAACAATGGTTTTTATAATGGTTTTTAAAACGGTCATGCATATGTTTAAATGAGACCTCCCTACAAACAACATTGTTTGAATTATTATTGTTAATAACTTTTATGTTTTGATGTTGTAAATTAAGTTACAGTTTGATGTTTGCATCTTTAAGTATATCTAAAAGGCAGTGAGTAACGCCGGAAATAAACGCTACTTCTAAATCACATTATTCTCAAGTGTAAGAATAGCCCAGCCTCTCGGTGGTATTACTGTTTTCAAAGGTGGGAAAATTCGAGAAGGGATGTTGTTTCATTGGAACGCTTTTCTAACCACTTGAGAAAATCTATCAAATTATTCTGAAATGTAACTAAGATTGATATTAATTGTTCTAATACCAAAATGTATAAATAACCAATAAATAAAACAAATTCCATTTTGAAGATTACAAAACCATCAATGATTTTGCAGATTACAAATATCATAATGAGAGCAGCAACAGAAAATAATTCCTGGAATTTTTCGCACTACTAGTAAATACTTTCTGATTTAAAATGTTTGTATTTCAACCTTATATATTTCACATTTTATCAAGAATTGCTACGTGTTTTTAGAGACAAATTTCCTTTTAAATTTTCTTCATTATGACAAGTAAAAGTCCATATTTCCAATCGGCTCAAGATTTCCAGGCATTCGGTGGAAACACCTTACGTCACTAGGCGACTACTGCAAAACAAATACAATCTAACATAAATAGGATAGATATGCCCTCTCATAAGCAATGCCTTCCCAACCATTAAATGCTCTAAAGTGCAGATACCCCTCCTTGCACACAGCTCTATACCAAAAGCCCTGTTCTCACATTTCTACCCGTAGGCCGTGTCGCTGTGAAAGTCACTGCGTAGTGGAGGGGCCCACCAAATCCCTGAATAAGTATTACTTTTACAAATTTTAAAATAAATAATACACACAAAAAAAGTTCTAAAAGAATCAAAAAAAATAAACTAAGAAAAGAATATTCAATATTAAAACTTCATTTCCAGACTAGAAAAATAAGTGTAGGATCATGTTGTAACAGTGGGATATTCTATGAGTAATTTACATCTCGATTATTCCTTTTTCGTGGGGATACAATTGTATTAGAGTAAAATAAGCCATACTGTATTATTTTAATGACTAGTATTTGTCATTAATTTTACCAGAGAGAAGATAACGAAGCCAAACAGTTTTTTTTACTATTACGGTCCTTTCAATCTCCTTCTGTTATCAACAGCAACAATCATTTATATAAGATATAATTACTAAAATATTAATAAAATATTTATATTTTTCGAATTAAATTTCACGCTGTCAATCTTTAACACTATTATCCTTAATAATATTAACGTATATTTACATTAATAACGTGTGTATAGTATACAATTAAATATTAGTACATTTAATTATTTACAGTTATTAAATTAACTTTTAATATCGGAATGTTTTGTCGATTCAAGATAAACTTCAATGCTTTGAGCGCGTACAACAGTTGGCAAAGTTGTAATGATGAATGGCCAAACTTAGACGGGGAGTTGGGTAAATGATGAATAACACAATGTAATATAAGCCCAGGCGAAGCCATTTCTGTTTAATTAGACTTTAACAGTAAAACTACTGTAACGCTCCCCTTCTACAGGGTCAAACGATGTCTCAAGAGGAACTTTACCGTCAGGTGAGATGAAGTTTTCAGTTTTCAATCACACTGTATTCTAATTAACAAATATCTTAAGATAGTGTGTCCTTTTTAATATGACCAATTTGTACACAAATGAATTAACCGAAGTAACATGGTAGACGTTTAATGTAAAAGGTTTTAGAGATATTATTATTATACATTTTGTTTTTGTTGTTGTGGTTTTTATTATTGTTATTTTAATTGGAGTTTTATTATTGTTATTTTAATTGGAGTTTTATTATTGTTATTATAATTAGCTAATATTAAAATATTAGTTCTTATTATTATAGTAGGCCTAATGAATTATTTTTATTGTTTTTGTTATTTTTAACTATAATAATGTTATTATTATTAATTTTACATTGTTATAATAACTATTGTTGTTGTTACTACCATTATCATTATTACTATTCGGTTTATTAATTGTATTATTATTGTTACGGATGTATTATGGTTTTTTCGGTGTTGTTATGCGTCTTCCACGATAAGGTAAAACCTGAGGACCTAAATGCTGGCATACAATTCATGAGGAAGGCGATAGCAGGGAATGCTCTATTTGAAATGACTTGCAGGGTGGAAAATATTGAAGAGTTTAACAATACTATATAAAATGCAACATCTAGTCACCAAGGTAGCAATAGAGGTCAGACACCTAGACTCAATGCCAGAACAGAATGACATAAAGGAAACCCTCACTCGTAATCTACATAATAATAATGACGGACGTAGGATTTATGTAACAGCAGCAAATAATAGAGGGCAGAAGATGGCTATTGTTGTTTTAGACGAGGCAGAATCAGGCGTTCTTTTAAAGGCTAGTGGGATTGAAATTGGAAATGTCAGCTGTAGTATCAGGTTGAGGACTGAGGTAAGCCGATGCTGAAGGTGTCTCGGCTATAGGCATAAGACTGAAAATGCAACGGATCGGAGAGGCAAGGTATATGTTTTAAAAGTGGCAGCAGTGAACAATAGGTCAACGACTGTCAGCAGGAACCTCATTGTATGCTGTGTGTAGATCAGACCCCAGACTGGCGCGCACTACCCCTAACTCGGCCTGTACGTAACCTAGGACTATAGGGGTAGTTTTGGATGATGCAGGGGGTTGATGCGGCCTTGCCCGTAGCCTTAGGGGTGGTTTCGACCACGTTTAGAGGGGTGGGGGTAATTTTTCGAAAAAATTTATTTCTAACCTACTGACCTAGGCCAGCCAAAATGGATCTAACCTAACCTAACCTAAGTATGGGGGGTGACCTCAGCTACGTTCAGGACCATCTCCGGGGGTAGCTCCGGGGGTGGATTGGGGGTGGGGGGGTAGTTTTCGAAAAAATCTTGGAAAAATGTGCTCTGACCGATAGGGTGAGTTTAGAGTGTATTATCGCGTCGGTAGCGGTAGTTTCACCTAGGGGTAGTTTTTGAATAAAATATGAAATTGCCAAAAATCGATCGGTTGGATCAACAGACAGTACGGGATATGTCTAGAGTCCTTTTTGGACCATTGCGGGGGCGGTTCACCTAGGGGTAGTTTTTAAATAAAATATGAAATTGCCAAAAATCGATCGGTTTGATCGAAAGACCGTACGGGATATGTGTCCATTATGGTAGGCTTGTGGGCGGTTTCACCTAGAGGTAGTTTTCAGATTGCCAAAAATGATCGAGGTCCTAGGTAAAAGCCACCTAGGAGTCATGCTCGAGGTAAAGCCATCTCGAGACAGGCCGCTTAGGTAAAGTAACCCAGGAATAGCTCCGGTGGTGGGGGTAACTTTGGAAAGATTTAATGGTTATCTGATGACGTATCAGCGCTCGAGCGACTCTAGGCAAGTAGTAGGCTCACCCTAACTATAGTGGTCTACCCTTAAATGATATGGGTGATGAGGGGCCCTGGGGTATATGATTGGCAAACTCAAAATTTGTCTATGCTACTAAATAATAAACAATGCAGTCAGCCTTTAAGTAAAGCTACACAAGAGCAGGGCTAGGATGGTTGCTATATCAACTACCAAGAGAAATACCTCCACCAAGTCTTAGGTAAAGCCATCTGTGAAGCAAGGACTCAGGTAAAACCATCCCTTAGGCCGACCCTTAGGTAAAGCCATCCAAGTGTCGGACCTTCGGTAAAGTCACACCAGGAGTCGTGCTAGAGGTAAAGCCCCCAGGAGCTGGGCCCTAGGTATATCCAACCCGAAGCCAGCCCTTAAGTAAAGCCACCCGGGTGTCAGACCTCCGGTAAAGTAACCGCGGAGTCGGGCTTGAGGTAAAGCCGCCTAGGAGCCAGGCCTTAGGTAAAGCTACCACTGAGGCAGACCTTCGGCAAAGTAACCGCGGAGTCGTGCTCGAGGTAAAGCCACCCAGGATATAGGAATAGTCTATACGGAGCATGGCCTCAGGTAAAAGCCATCCCGAAGACTGCCCATAGGTAAAGTAACCCTGGAATCTTACATTAAGTGGGGGTGGTTATCAAATGAAAATACCAAAAATGATCGGTTAGATCAAACGACCAACGTTCCAACTTAACACTAATTTTAATCGACCAACAATTATACACCGAGTGCAAATAGTCAACAAGTTGAATCGACCAATCACATTGCAGGGGCCCGGTGGGCTTACGCAATACAACGCAAACGGTCGCAGTAAGACGTGAAGGCCCATATACCGTGTTAAACCAATATATATGATAGCCCACATAATGTGTTAAACAAATACGCATGCAGGCCTACATACATACTATGCAAGGCCGACATACAAGGGCCTACTATGTCTGTAAACCACAGGCCAAACCCTTATGACCTGTGCTATTTTCACCTCTTCTATCAGGTTGATCCTGGCCACCGTATAATATGGGAGGTACTATAGGGTACATCTACCAATGCAAAACCTATCAAGCCCACGTAAGGATTTAATATATTTGATGACGTATCCGCGTTCGAGCGACTCTACGCAGGTATTAGGCCCACCCTAAAATGAATGGTCTACCCCTAAATGATATGGGTGACGATGGGGTACAGGTGTATGAATGCCAAACTAGTAAACAACACAGTATTAGATGGGCTACTCACCCAAAGGCGATCCCTGACGAGCCAGCGTCCCACGGTATATACAGATATAAATTATCTAAAAACATACCCGAACAAGGTGCCGCTACAGAGGTATCTAGTATTGCCCACCTCTAAAGGTGAAAAAAAATAAACAATGCAATAAAGCCTTATCGATTGAGGGAATACGTTTGACCGTGTGCTAGACATGTACAGACTTGCAGCGATAACGCATTATCTAAAAACCGCAACGACGACCGGTGACCGCTATAGCAAGCTTGAAACCCGCACGGCTGTGTCGTTGTGAATCTAGGCACGTGTTTATGTTTTGATTACTGTATCAACTTACTATGTAATATCGTCATACCAAGGCATACATATATAATCAGAAATCAGTGTAAATAATCAAATAGCCTCAATGGATATATCCTATAGCTGTAAATGTATCTAGATATAAAGGTATATATTGAGAAACACTAATAATGAGGCCTATCACAAAACGTGAATAAATATTTGATATAAAACGATGCTAAGCCAACATGCAAGCTATCATACATATTCGTATATACATGTTAAGCCAACATACGTGATAGCACACATAATGTGTTAAACAAATATGCGTGTAAACCTGCACACATACTATGCTAAGCCGACTTACATGAATCCATACATAGGCCTGCTATGTCGGTAACACACATTTACACCTCGTCTATCAGGTAGAACCAGGCAACCGTATAATACGGGAAGTACTATATGGTATAGCTAACAATGCATAACCTATCACGCCCATGACGGTCAACAAATATTACAATACAATTAAAAAGTTACGCAACCTATATACATACATTGCTAACCAATATAGGCATATATACTATGTTAAACCAGCATGCAATATACTCTAAATAGCCATATATACGCTGTTAAACCGATATGCAGGTTAACCTATATACATCCTGTATTAGGCAAATATCCCCCTACCCACATAGGCCTATGTTAAGCCAGGATGAATGATAGCTTATATAGTGTGTTAAACAAATATGCGTGTAAACCTACATAAATAAAATGCTAAGCCTACATACTGTGCTAAACAGATACGCGTGTAAACCTACATAAATACTATGCCAAGCCTACATGGATGCTATCCTACATAGGCTTATATACTATGTTAAGCCAGGATGAATGATAGCTTATATAGTGCGTTAAACAAATATGCGTGTAAACCTACATAAATACTACGCTAAGCCAATATCCATGCTATCATAGATAGTCTTCTTAGCATAATATCTATGCAGGCTTACACACATATATGTTTAAGACATTATGTATTCTATTATGTATTTAGGCTTAACATAGTATGATAGCATGCATGTTGGCTTAGCATAGTATTTATTTGGTTTACACGCATATTTATTTAACACACTATATAAGCTATCCTTCATCCTGGCTTAACATAGGCCTATGTGGGTAACGGGGATATTTGCCTAATACAGGATGTATATAGGTTAACCTGCATATTGGTTTAACAGCGTATATATGGCTATTTAGAGTATATTGCATGCTAGTTTAACATAGTATGTATGCCTATATTGGTTAGCAATGTATGTATATAGGTTGCGTAACTTTTTAATTGTATTGTAATATTTGTTGACCGTCATGGGCGTGATAGGTTATGCATTGTTAGCTATACCATGTAGTACTTCCCGTATTATACGGTTGCCTGGTTCTACCTGATAGACGAGGTGTAAATGTGTGTCAGGCGCAGATCATATAGGCTTTGACCAGTGGTTTACCGACATAGCAGGCCTATGTATGGATTCATGTAAGTCGGCTTAGCATAGTATGTGTGCAGGTTTACACGCATATTTGTTTAACACATTATGTGTGCTATCACGTATGTTGGCTTAACATGTATATACGAATATGTATGATAGCTTGCATGTTGGCTTAGCATCGTTTTATATCAAATATTTATTCACGTTTTGTGATAGGCCTCATTATTAGTGTTTCTCCATATATACCTTTATATCTAGATACATTTACAGCTATAGGATATATCCATTGAGGCTATTTGATTATTTACACTGATTTCTGATTATATATGTATGCCTTGGTATGACGATATTACATAGTAAGTTGATACAGTAATCAAAACATAAACACGTGCCTAGATTCACAACGACACAGCCGTGCGGGTTTTAGGCTTGCTATAGCGGTCACCGGCCGTCTTTGCGGTTTTTAGATAATGCGTTATCGCTGCAAGTCTGTACATGTCTAGCACACGGTCAAACGTATTCCCTCAATCGATAAGGCTTTGTTGCATTGTTTATTTTTTTTCACCTTTAGAGGTGGGC
This sequence comes from Prosapia bicincta, assembly GCA_036971475.1. Taxonomy (NCBI): domain Eukaryota; kingdom Metazoa; phylum Arthropoda; class Insecta; order Hemiptera; family Cercopidae; genus Prosapia; species Prosapia bicincta. The sequence continues at coordinate 13,326,724 of JBAIZL010000008.1, forward strand.
AATACTAGATACCTCTGTAGCGGCACCTTGTTCGGGTATGTTTTAAGATAATTTATATCTGTATATACCGTGGGACGCTGGCTCGTCAGGGATCGCCTTTGGGTGAGCAGCCCATCTAATACTGTGTTGTTTACTAGTTTGGCATTCATACACCTGTACCCCATCGTCACCCATATCATTTAGGGGTAGACCATTCATTTTAGGGTGGGCCTAATACCTGCATAGACTCGCTCGAACTCGGATACGTCATCAAATATATTAAATCTTTACGTGGGCTTGATAGGTTATGCATTGGTAGATGTACCCTATAGTACCTCCCATATTATACGGTGGCCAGGATCAACCTGATAGAAGAGGTGAAAATAGCTCAGGTCATAAGGGTTTGACCTGTGGTTTACAGACATAGTAGGCCCTTGTATGTCGGCCTTGCATAGTATGTATGTAGGCTTGCATGCGTATTTGTTTAACACATTATGTGGGCTATCATATATATTGGTTTAACACGGTATATGGGCCTTCACGTCTTACTGCGACCGTTTGCGTTGTATTGCGTAAGCCCACCGGGCCCCTGCAATGTGATTGGTCGATTCAACTTGTTGACTATTTGCACTCGGTGTATAATTGTTGGTCGATTAAAATTAGTGTTAAGTTGGAACGTTGGTCGTTTGATCTAACCGATCATTTTTGGTATTTTCATTTGATAACCACCCCCACTTAATGTAAGATTCCAGGGTTACTTTACCTATGGGCAGTCTTCGGGATGGCTTTTACCTGAGGCCATGCTCCGTATAGACTATTCCTTTATCATGGGTGGCTTTACCTCGAGCACGACTCCGCGGTTACTTTGCCGAAGGTCTGCCTCAGTGGTAGCTTTACCTAAGGCCTGGCTCCTAGGCGGCTTTACCTCAAGCCCGACTCCGCGGTTACTTTACCGGAGGTCTGACACCCGGGTGGCTTTACTTAAGGGCTGGCTTCGGGTTGGATATACCTAGGGCCTAGCTCCTGGGGGCTTTACCTCTAGCACGACTCCTGGTGTGACTTTACCGAAGGTCCGACACTTGGATGGCTTTACCTAAGGGTCGGCCTAAGGGATGGTTTTACCTGAGTCCTTGCTTCACAGATGGCTTTACCTAAGACTTGGTGGAGGTATTTCTCTTGGTAGTTGATATAGCAACCATCCTAGCCCTGCTCTTGTGTAGCTTTACTTAAAGGCTGACTGCATTGTTTATTAATTTAGTAGCATAGACAAATTTTGAGTTTGCCAATCATATACCCCAGGGCCCCTCATCACCCATATCATTTAAGGGTAGACCACTATAGTTAGGGTGAGCCTACTACTTGCCTAGAGTCGCTCGAGCGCTGATACGTCTTCAGATAACCATTAAATCTTTCCAAAGTTACCCCCACCACCGGAGCTATTCCTGGGTTACTTTACCTAAGCGGCCTGTCTCGAGATGGCTTTACCTCGAGCATGACTCCTAGGTGGCTTTTACCTAGGACCTCGATCATTTTTGGCAATCTGAAAACTACCTCTAGGTGAAACCGCCCACAAGCCTACCATAATGGACACATATCCCGTACGGTCTTTCGATCAAACCGATCGATTTTTGGCAATTTCATATTTTATTTAAAAACTACCCCTAGGTGAACCGCCCCCGCAATGGTCCAAAAAGGACTCTAGACATATCCCGTACTGTCTGTTGATCCAACCGATCGATTTTTGGCAATTTCATATTTTATTCTAAAACTACCCCTAGGTGAAACTACCCCTACCGACGCGATAATACACTCTAAACTCACCCTATCGGTCAGAGCACATTTTTCCAAGATTTTTTCGAAAACTACCCCCCCACCCCCAATCCACCCCCGGAGCTACCCCCGGAGATGGTCCTGAACGTAGCTGAGGTCACCCCCCGTACTTAGGTTAGATCCATTTTGGCTGGCCTAGGTCAGTAGGTTAGAAATAAATTTTTTCGAAAAACTACCCCCACCCCTCTAAACGTGGTCGAAACCACCCCTAAGGCTACGGTCAAGGCCGCATCAAGCCCCTGCATCATCCAAAACTACCCCTATAGTCCTAGGTTACGTACAGGCCGAGTTAGGGGTAGTGCGCGCCAGTCTGGGGCCTGATCTACTGCTGTGCGTGGATATGAACCTGGGTGTGGATAAGACAAAACACGTCTCTGGATCTGGGAAATTTATAGTGTTTCGCCATGCGCTGGAAGCCGAAAAACTAAAGAAGATTAGATAGACCGATTATCCAAGGAAATCTGTACCGAGGGAGACTGCTTAATGACTTGCTTTAGCAATTTAGATTAGAGCATAACGCTGGTATTATAATAATAAGTGTGCTCAGCAGTATAAGGACTTGGCATTCCCTTCATGGTATTCGGACAGCTTGGGAACCGCAACTATTTGCATACCTGACGGGAAATTTGCCATTGAAAGTCATGGCTGTAGAAACGTTTATGTATAGATTAAATGTATGTTTAGTGTTACGTGCGTAGGTGCGTACCTTACCCCCAATGAGTCTCTAAGAGATTTCCGTCATAATATGGACCGGCTTGAAGACACTGCAGTCTATACACGGTAATATCATAATGTTGGAAGAGATTTCAATGCGAGGACTGCAGAATAAGAGGCAGATATGACTAACTCCAGAGGCAAACGCGTGATTAAAATGGCATCAAGAGTGGGACTCGTCCTCAACACAGGTAACACGACTACTTTCTGTCAACCAGGATATAGAGGTAGCATTATCGACATTACTTTGGGATCAGAGTCTTTAGTCACTAGAATTCAGGACTGGGTAGTGATGGAGGACTATACTGTGAGCTATCACCAGTATATCTAATCAGCATCAACCCTGAGAAAAAAAACAGTTTAGAACACTGAGAAGAAGCAGGCGGAATGTCGCAAGAATGGATCAGGAGAGGATCTCGGAGGTCCTACAGGGTTCCCAATTGGATTCCAAGGAAATGAGACAAACAATGCAACGGTAAGGGTATGCCGACACTGTAGTATACACAACAATGAACTTCAGTTAAAGAGCCTGAAAGATTGCTATCCCCAAAAACGGTTCCTTAAAGGAAACAGAAATCCTGTATATTGGTGGAATGAGGCGCGATCTGCGATCTACACCATATTACGAAGCAAGTGCCTTAGAACGAGACGCCTAGCTCAATTGCCAAGGCGAAGGGGACAGAGTGTGGTCTATGAAGAGATACTGGAATGCAAGACGGCTAAGAGAGGACTCCACAGAGCATTAGCTAGAGCCAAAGGCGATGCTGGGAGGTCCTTAGTGAAGATCATGGGCTCTGGGGTAAGCTGGTGGTCAAAAGGCTTAACTCATTTACACCGGGAAGACAACTGAATGAGGCACAAAATGAAGATTATAGTAGATGGTTTTCCTTTCCCATCCTACCAGACAGTTTGCAAGAAAGAAGACAGGCTCTTCACTTAGAAAGAACTATGGACTGCACCTCACTCCAAAATAACTAGGCTCTGGAACTGGATGAAATCCCTTTAGAGGTTCTTAAGGCCGTAGTGAGAACTCAACCTCACATATTACTCAATATGTACAACCACTTCTTGAAAGCCGGTGTATTTAGTGTGCATTGGAAGGTAGCAAGATTGGTCCTGATTAACAAAGGCAAGGGGAATTTAGATTCTCCGTCTTCATACAGACCGCTGTGCATGTTGCATGTGGCTGGGAAGTTGCTAAAAAAACCTATTAGGCGACAGCTGCTCTCGGACTTCCGCGATGCAGGAGATCTTTTTGAGAAACAGTTTGGCTTTAGGAAAGGCAAACCCTCTATTGATGCTATTAGGATTGTAGTTGATGCTGCTAAAGTAGCGAGGTAGGTACACACTTTCCACGACCTGTTTACCTTTTGGTTACCTTAAATGTACCTAATGATTTCAACACAGCTAGATGAAAAGCATACGGAATGCCCTGAAGAAGACATTCAATCTGGCTGTGTATCTCTTTCGGAAAGTACGGGACTACCTTAATAACGGGTACCTGATATACGAGGCCTAAGGCATCATGATTGATAGGACGTTGACTTTTCAAAGTCATGTTAAATTCTCAGCTCAGAAAGCGGCCACGGTCTCAACAGCTATGAGTAGGCTTCTAGCTAAAGTTAGGGCTCCTACTCAGAGCAGACGTCGTCTTCTAATATCCGTGGCACAGACTATAATGCTGTACGGAGTGGAAATCTGGGGAGACGTACTCAAAACCGAGGGGAATAGAAGGCGGATGGCGTCGTGGCATAGAACAGGGGCATTAAGAGTGGCGAGTTCTTATCGAACGGTCGAGTAATAGGTGGATCTACTGGTGGCAGGAATAATTCCTGTTGACCTGCTGGAACTAGAGAAGAAGACCATTGCAGAGCGTTGAATAATATGAACGATAGGGATAGCAAAAGGGAAGCGAGAAGGACGACGATGGCCAAGGGCCAGAAAAGATGGTCGAAACCCACCAGAAGATGGGCAGCCAGGCTAATCAAAACCCCATCCAGTTGGACTAATAGGCAGCATGGAGAGGTAAACTTTTACATTACACAGTTTTAAGCGGGCCACGGGGGCTTCCGGATATAATTATATAAAATAGGGAAGGTGAATAATCCGAATTGCTCTCATATTGGTGAAGAATCACCCAACAACCCCGAACACACCTTCTTTGTGTGCAGAAGGAGGCAATCTGAGAGAACAACGTTTGAAAGCAACGTCGGGCCAATAGACTCAAACAACATTGTGGGCACGATGCTGTGTAGTGCATCCAACTGGATAGAGGTACCGACATACATCGAGAAAATATTGCGGACTTAAATGAAACAGGAATATGGTCGAGGTCAAGCTCTGTAATCCGGTAAAATAAGATCAGTTTTAGAAACAGAAACCACTGACCAGAAACAGAAACCAGGGTTAATAAAGGACCTTCCGAGCAGGAGGAACGCTAATACAGCGTGATACCCTGGTCAAATCTACAAAGGGCCGGAAAAGAAGAAGGGTTTATAGAAGGGTTTTCGCCAGGTGTCCCCCTCACCAGGTCTGCCAGGGCAGACTTGATGATGCGTATATGCATTTAAACCTTCACACAAAAACAAATTATTGTTGTTACATTGTTATTAATACTATCGCTATTGTTATTATCATTATTATAATTATTATTATTGTTAATGTTAATGTTACTTGACTCGTAAACTGAAGGTTCTGTGTTATATTATTTGTGGCAGTAAAGGATATCTGTGTGCGCTTTAAGCCCAAGGGCGACTCATCTTATAAAGATGAATACCAAGGACAAACGTTGTGTGAAAATGTAGCGCTGATGACTTTACCTTGAATACTGTATAGCCAAAATAAAGCAACTAATCTCTGACCGTCATAAACCAATTTTCATTCTATACAAACAAGTCAGTATTATATCATAAAAACTCAAAAAAATACAGAATTGTTTTAATAACATACAAGGTCGGAATGTTTCAATTAATAATAAATAAATATGGAACTAAAGTAAAAAAAAATGATTCAATTTAAACAAATTATTAAGAATTGTTGAATATAAAAGTATGAATTAGGTTTATAATTTTCTTCCTGTATAATTTAATCAAATTTTAATTTCCTCTTCAGAACTTATATTTGAGTATGCGAAATCCGTCTGTGACGCTGTACCTGAAAAACAAATTTTGTTACCAACATTTAAAGAACATTTTGTAATTTATGACATAAAATATTATGTAATATATTTATTATTATATTAATAAATTTACAAATCGTATTATATTGTTACTATATTACTGTTCTTTGGCAAATATTACTTTTATAATTATAAATGTTGGTGTTAATATTATTAATAATTATAATGTTATTGTTATTAAAAGTTTAAGAAGTTAAACCAACTTTAATTTTATTATTGGCATTTAAGAAATACATAAGTAAAAAATCATGAATTGAATGTAAATTCTTACTGAGAGCTTTACAGAAATTACTGTTTCACAGTATTATTATTAGTTTTATTGTTGTTGTTGTTGTTATTGTTATTTGTTATTATTAATAATATATTGTTGTTATTTTCGTCATGTGTAATTTTATTGTTGTTGTTGTTAATATTGTTATTATTATTATTATTATTATTATTAGACTAAGTATTTACTCATTGTTTTCTTTATTTGGCATCAATAAAAAAATATATATACATAATTGTAAAATATATAAATTTCTATTGAAAGTAATAGTAGGGCATAAGTGAAATGTTGATTCAATAAATAGGCTATTATGTCCAAAACGAGTGTTTTATAGCAAGCAATACTCGGAAAACACTTCATTACAAGAAATAAATATAACTCTTCTCCCAAGAGGCACTAAACCGCGCTTTCAAGCATAAACATTAAATGTTTTTTCTTACTATCCTACTTTTCTTTTCTCTTGATCAATGGCGGAATCGTCTCCCTTGACAATATTTTCAACAACACTGGAAATGCGTAGGTTTTTAATTTAACAGAATAATATTTACTTAGGTATAGTCTAATAATTAAGTCCAAACTTTGAGACTAATAGCAAACAAGTAAAAAATAAAATATGTTTTTAAACATTCTAAATATATTTTGAAATTAATATTTTACGCCCGTACTATGTTAAAGTAAGATCTATATTATGGTAGCTGTTACGTCACTGCCCCACCCCCCATAAGGTACTTAGCGTTCTATATACTACCATCTAATTGAGTTGAAGCTTTACGTGATGTAAAGAAGCTCTATTTAAATTCAACCCAGAATATGATTCCGTAGTGCAGAGTAAAGGCCCCGCTGGAAAGCTTCCAAAGGGCTGTAAAGGGGTTAATTTAGCAAAAGTAATTGCGAAGGGTGGAGTCAAGACATTATTTCAGTATATCGTGTAAAATTAATTATTTAATTTATCGCAGTAACACGTTTACTTGAATAACATTAAATGGCCCAAATAATAGGCTATGTTTTGTCACTTGTTTCATATTGGAATGAAATAGGGCATTAGATGTTTTGCTGCAGATATTTGGTTCGGAGCGAGGCTTTCATTTTTATTTAATTTTATGCGCAAACAATTTTATTTATTCTATTAATGTTTTTTTGATAACTCGAAATAACAATTGAATAAATTATAAGGCGGTTGAGTATCGAGTCAAAATAGTTTTATTTATTTATTGGATAAATAAATAAAATAATCATTTATTCAATTTTATGTATTTTTTGTTAAAATTACAAATAAAGTTATTATATAAATTACAAAATGTTTTTTAAATGTTGGTAACAAATTTGTTTATCAGGTACAGCGTCACAGATGGATTACACATACTCAAATATAAGTTCCGAAGGGAAAATTAAATTTGAATAGTTAAACAGGAAGAAAATTATAAACCTAAACCATACTTGTAGATATTCAATAATTCGTATTAATTTTTTTTTAAATTGAAACATTGTTGTATTTTTTTACTTTAGTTCAATATTTATTTATTAATAGTTGAAACATTCCGACCTTGTATGTTATTAAAGCAATTGTATAGTTTTTGAGTTTTTATCATATAATACTGACTTGTTTGTATAGAATGAAAATTGGTTTATGACGGTAAGAGATTAGTTGCTTCATTTTGTCTATACAGTATTCAATATACAGTCATCAGCGCTTCATTTTCACCCAAATTTTGCCCTTGGTAATTAATCTTTATAAGATGATTCGACCTTGGACAACACAGAACCTTCAGTTTAGGAGTCAAGCTCTCTATCCATTTCACCACATTCAATTTTTTCATTTTTTAAAATCTCAAAGCAATTAATTTAGGTACCAAGTGCTTTCAGACCTAATATCATTTTTTCCATTTACCTCTATCATCTGCTAAGTGTAGTGTTTTTGAGAGACAATGAGCTTAGACAAATTTAATTAATTATTACTTTTAAATATTATTGTACTGGTGTCACAATTAGTGCCTTCTGAATGCTTTAACACCTAGCTTCACCATTTGTAATTCTCGCTTTGCTTTGCCCTTTCCTCTATATTTGCGATCCTCATCTATTGCAGTAATGTCTACTAGGTAAATAATAGAATCAGGAATAATGATGTACTTTTAAAATATATGGAAGTTCAATTGTTAACACTAAAATATATAAAATAAAAACATCTTTAAAGGAAAAAAGGTTAATAGATGTCTTTTTTTAAAAACCTTTAGATATAGAAATTTAAAACTTGCGTCTTATCTCGACGGGCAAATTTAAATTCATCACGGTCATAATCTGTTTTGTTCCTTTTCAATTTCTACACAAAATGTCGTAAAAATCCCGATGAAATTGTATCTTGGCTCAACTTACGTCCGCTACATTTACCCAGGAATGGTGTCTTTGTGGCTTCTTTGATGGAAATTCCAGGAATATTATTGGAAAAAGGTACACTATGACGAAGCGATATTTTAAAGAACAAAGATATTTTAAATAATAAAATTCTCGATAACAATAGTAATATGAGTTAGACTAGAGGTTAGGTTTGCACAAAATAAAATGTATAAATTAGTCATTTCTTAAATTAGTTTTATCTGTGACGATTATGAAAATAATGTATACACAGCTATGAACGTAGGAACAGATTTTTCGTAAAAAATGTAAGTGAGTATAATGATTTATCACATGTAAACCCATACAAATAAATCGTACGAAAATAGTAAGTGCTTATAAAAGGTTTTTATAAACAGCCTTGCATGAAAGTTAATTTCAGCTTTGCGTTATAAAACGTATACAAATAATTAATTCGAAGACAAGATTATCATAATGTGCTTTATATCTTCGGCTATAGTTTGGTTTAAAACAGAATAGGATTCTATGTAGGTGAAACTGGCCAAAAGGAGTGGGGGTTAAAGCCTTCTGAGCGAATAGGAAGTTCACTTCTTGCTGCTTGAGTGAGCCTTGTTGGCATTTCGACGTTAAACTTCCGTTCGTCACTCAGTTTCATAGTAGCTGTGGTGGAATAATTTACTAGTGCTGTAACTTGCTTTGTTGTGCTGTTGGTGATGACGGGTTGCGAGTAACTGCGTTCGAGCAATACCGCATCCCTACCCTGCCACAGACCCATTCCTATTTTACTTTAAATCAAAGTATAACACATTTTAATTTTATCCTTTTAATTATGTACATTTAAATGTAATATAATATTGCACATTTAAAAGAAGTAAATATTTTATAGAGTAAAAGAAAGTTTTCTGAAGATATTTTAATGTCACTAATGGAAGATTTGGTTGTTTCATGTCCGCTACCGTACTTGAGTAGTAACACTTCACCCCAACTTGAGGCCAAATACCAGAGTCAGTTAATCCCCACGTCCTTTCTCTAGCACAAACTATTACCTATCTTAAGAAATAATATTTATTAAAGGGGATAACGGGTAGATACCTCGCTATAACCCTGTAGTGCTTATAGGGAAGGTTTAGTTAGGTGCGGAACTCTCGCCAAATAATGTAATTTATTTCGCATTCTTAATCCTTGCTTTATTAAAAAAGAATAGTCAAGCATCTTAGGGGAAATATACACCGTACCTGATACCGTTAGAACTAAGATAGCTACTTCTCAGGAAAAAAATTATTTCAAAAATCAAAAGCCGTAGAACTGACGAGACTCTTTATATTAAATATGTTTATTAGAAAATATGTTATAGTTTTGTATCAAAAGTAGAAAAAAATAAACAAAATATCCTGGAAGGAGGATATTAATAAAAGTCGAACGAATATTATTATAAATCAATAAATTTACTCCAGTTCGTATAATTTTAATTATTTTAATATAAAAATATCAATTACGGGCTTTAAAGTAGTCCATTATTTTCAAAAGGTATTTAAAGTCACCCAGTGAGGGATAAATTCTGTCCCTGTTTCGTTTTCCATTGGTAAAGGAAAAACTATTGTCTAAAATGAACAGTCTATAGCACAGAAAAATAAAGCTGAAACGGTTAATTCATGGTTGCCAACATAACAGCAATCAACTGGGGAATTTGGGAATTTCTAAAATATGAGTAATTTAATTATACATTTAGGAGAAATTAGATAATACATCAATGAAAATAGTTTCCATTAAGAAATGATTCGATAAATATAAGCTGTTAAAAGTAAATATTTGACAATGTAAATGCCTGTATAGATTGTTGCACTTTGAATATTTATTTATAAATACCATTTTTTTCAAAATGTACAAAGCTCACTACTTTATTTTTATTCAAAAGTACGCATATCTGAATTTAAATAAGGTACTGTAACTTGAGGTATGGGGCTGTAACTTCAAGAATAGAGCTGTAACTCTAATTGTACGACTGTAACTCCAAATATAGGGTTGTAACTTCAAGTATATTGCGGGAACATCAAGAATGGGGTATTACCTGCATGTATAGGACTGTAACTCTAAGTAATGTCTTAAATTCCAAATATAGGGGTGTAACTCTAAATATAAGGCTGTAATTCCAAGTATAGTGCTGTAACTTCAAATATAAGGGTGTAATTTCCAGTATATGGATTTAACTCCAAGTATAGGGCTGTAACTCCACGTATATGGTTGTAACTTAGTATATAGCTATAATTTTAACTATGGGGGTGTAATACAGGATGCGAGTCATATTAAACCACAATTGGACACGAGCTAGCATCCCCTCCTGTGAAATTCCATAGTCTTAGATATTGTAATAGTTTAGCTTCTGAATATTATTTTCTAACAGATATAAAATACTAAAAATTAAGCCCCTTTAAATATTCTTTTTATTAAGATAGTATACAAAACATCCAGCGAAAGCATTACACACCATCCGCTGGGAAGATGACCAACCTATTATATATTTAGACGAAAATTCACAAATATCTAATTTATTTTAAAAGTTATTTATATAAAGAATAAATCATTTTCAATGAAACCTTGCAAAAGTGTTAGTTGAATATATACCATTGTTATATATACAACATATATAATATTGTCACCATCTAATTTAAGCATCGTTTATAACTAATAATATAAACACGAATAGTAGCAGCAAAATATTTAAAAATTGTTTCACCTGAGACCTCGCACTATCCCAACAGGGTCAACAACGAACTATCAAGCTGACAACGCCAGGTGGTTGTGTTTCCCCTATTATGGTTGTTATTCAAAATTCTATTTCAAGACTGAAGTCTGAGATCTTGTTTCAAAGGACAGTTTTTGTAATAACCCTACTACTGGTGCATCACACTTTTATTCTTACCTCCACTAACTAGAATGTATAGATTCTAATAAAACCTCTATTGCTACTTTCTACAAATGAAGTTTTCACTACTGTCGGCCTGTCTTACTAACTGCCATATTGTTATTTATTTTTGCTACTTTGAATAGGTAGCTCTAACTGTCGTGTCGTTGAAATGAAGACTGGTAGTAAGTAATGCATTGATAACCATTATCAGATACTAATATTAAAAGTAATAGCCTTTTTTGTAATTACTTTACGAACTCATTAATTCTTTTATGTAGATTGTAATAAGTTAAATTTATTTAAGAAATATAAAAAAACTCTGAAATGAATAATTAAATAATTTTTTTATAATAATGAAAAATAAATGAATTTGTGTAATAAATATCACACAGTTCGTGAGCAACGAAAGAAAACCAAGACACATTTGAAACTAAATTAGCTTTACAATTACAAAGGTAGCTTCATACAAATCTTTTGAACTTTTACTTTACGATTACTAGTACATTTTGGTAGACATAGAGGTTTATGCAATCCGTAACGATCTTAAGCAAATACCTGTTCCAGTAGTGGATTATTAGGTTAATACCTGAGAATGTATTAAACTGGAATTGTGTTCCCAGTATCAAAGCTCCCTTAATTAATTCTTGGTATTTGACAAAACGAAGATCCAGGATGAAACCAACCAATCATAGCCATTGTAAAACTAATATCCCTGTGATTTTGAATATTCCTGTGTTTGTTTACAATTTCCTGAGTAATTTTGAATGACTAATTCCGAATAAAAATTTTATTTAAGAAAAGCTAATAAAATGTTTCTAACAACAATTGATAATACGACTGTTCTCAATGGTGAGGAAGATCGCGAGTGTACGTGGGGAAAAGTAGATATGGGAGTGTTTTTAGATATGTCAGTTGGGGCATTCGACAGGATGTGATGGCCTGGCATGTTGGATAAGTTGAACGAGTTAGGAGAGAGGGACAACTTATGAAAATGAGAGTGGTTAGGGATTACTTAAGGGGGAGGTATTTGTCGATGAGTGAAAGTGGAAGAGTTGTTGGAAAGGTGGTGGACATGGTCTGCCACCAGGGGTCAGTCTTTGGTCCCCAACTTTGAAAGGTGATTATAAATGTGCTTTGAAAGGGGTTAGAGGAAGTGTGTGAGAGGGTAACGTGGTGGTGAGGATTCAGGGATCGGGGAAGGTTTTGGAAGAGCGAATAAGGTGCTATAAAGAGTGTGTAAATAGTGAGAAACTAATATCCCTGTGTTTTTTTTAGATTTTCCTACGTAATTTTGAATGACTAGTTCCGAATAAAAATGTAATTTAAGACAAACTAATAAAATTTGTCTAACAACAATCGATTACGTAGCTCTTGATAACTGAATTCTGCCGCTTTAACTTTCCCTCTGATTGGTGTTGCGACGATATCTAATAAGGCTGTTGTTTCTCCAGTTATGTACAGACATTTACGTTACCTTAAGTATATACACCGTAAATTTGCAAAATGTATTGGGTTCCAAACTTTATTCATGTATTCTTGTAAATCACGCATGGCTGAGTTTGTGTTTATATAATTTAGATCAGCTTCATCAAGATAAATTATTTCGGCAACATCTACATCCAGTAAAAATAAACTTCAATTGTTTGTTGTTTGCTCTGAAAAATGCGTTTGTAAACAGACATACATTGTGCGTCTTGACTTATATCGCTCCTCGGGCAGTGCTTACGTCGTCAATGGGAACCGTTATTCAAGCTCCCGACATTAAGAAAACTTAATTTGATTAGGGGAACATTTCTTTTAAAAAGGATCCTAGGGTCCTTTTTTCTTTACCTGCTAATTTATATTAATACAGGTAGATTTCGTATAAAAGTTTCATAAATAAATGTCTTTGGAGTTTTCAATTTTGTAAAATAATTATAGTGTTACTTCTTCATTTAAATGTTGATTTAAAAAAATAAAAACTCGAAAGGAAGTAAATTGATTCGGTTCAATGAAAATATATTGACAATTTATGACACAACATATTACATGAATCCATTGTTTAAAAAAGACTCATATCGAACATAGTAAACTTTTGGGAAATCAATAAATATGTTAAATTTTATTTAATACTTTTTATTTGCTTCTGTGCAAATGTCAAAGTTCTATAAGAGCAAAATAAAATCCAGTTGTTCATAAGAAAGCTATTATGTAGACATTAAAATAAAAACTAGACAATGCATCTAAAAATAACGTTTCCCCCGCGTTACTATCCTCAATGAAAAATAAAACCTACTTTTCCCTGAAGTACATCACCTATCGGATAGCAAGTATTCAACACGTTTCTCCTACAGAGGGGGTGCAGACTAGCCGCACTTACTAAGAGGGGTTTGGAGGTCCTCGCGTCACCCTAGTCTAACACAAACAGTACTGACAACACCTACAATACTACACACTTACCCAACACACACACATAATTAACAGCACAATCTTTCCATATGAAAACTTACATCTTCTTTTAGGGATTTTCGACTTTTCAGAACCGATGCCCGTTAGTAGTGTTGAAAAAAACCCAGAGCTTGAAAAACTCCGACCCTCCAACTCTATTCGTGAACAAATGGATATGGTATCTGTGGGTTACAAGACCTATTTAGTATTTTATAAGAGCATTCTTTCTTTGTAACATTCTGATTCTACCAGTGGCAGCTAACTCAAGTCTCCACCGTATGAGTCAACCCATGGTCAGGGCTTCGTTCGATCATACCTCCGAGCAGGTACCCACTGTGACACGGTCTTCTATCTAAGCAGAACTGTTTTACACTTTTAATTGTTTTCTTTTTCAACGAAAGGTATATTATATTAAATTGGATATCTATTTAAACTGTTTCCTTGGTTTTTTTTATCATATGACAGTTGATATTAAATACGTAATAATTACAGTAGATTTTGTGCGAAAATGATCAGCTGTAAATTTCTCAATGCAAACTTAAATTCAGAAGTGTGGCTTGATTTATTTTTAACGATTTGAAACGAGTAAAATTAGTAGCGACGTCATAAACATTTCATAGATAGGTTTATTTATCAGAAATGTAAACTTTAATAGATGGTTAGAGAGTGTTGCTTTACACTTGATGTTACAAACTATTAACCCATCTCTTGGAAGCAGAAGCGAGAGTCTCTAAAGGGCATTGAACCTTCTTTCTTAATGATCTTATGTTATTGAATTTACAATTAGAAGGTTTTTCCATGTTTTTAAAAATATTAGGAACATAAATTTACTAAATTAATTATAAATAACTAAATTTAAAAGTGCACTCTGTCATCATATAGCATTCGTTTCAATTTTCATCGTAAAGTAAAATCAAAAACCTACAAATATATTCGCCAAGAACATTGCAAATTTGGGGGAGATATTGGACAGTATTCTGCATAAGGAGTAGTTGTCTCATGACACTTGTATACAGAGTATGGGGCAACAATCGAACGCTACATTTATTTAATCTTTACAGCAAGTGTGTCCAATGAAGACGTAACGCCTTTGAGAGACGGGGGGTGGTTTAATTTCCAAAGTAACGTCGATTCATTCCAGGCAGAAGCCCGGTAGAGCGGCTTTTCTAGCAAAACGTATAGAGATAGGCACCGAACCAAGACTGAATGAAAGACAAGTAGATAGTTTACATACAATTTTAAAGGAATGTTTTAAAAATAAACTTTTTTCTTCAAATGCCGTAATATTTATAGTACATTTCTCATTGCGTATTTGTCCAATATCAGGAAGCATAAATTATATGTGAAATATAGATTTAAATCAGAAAAAAACCCTTACAAAAATGATGAAAAAAATATTTTACAATACTATCTTGTGGTGTTTCTCCACTCTACAGACAGGAAAAGCATTTCCATCGAAGACATTTTGACAAAGAGGATTTAAAATTAGAAACAGGTTATTATAAGTTTACTTGAAACCACAAGCAATTAATTTGAAATACTGATTGCAGAATCTACTTGGCTATACAGTGTGTACTGGTGAAGGTTATTGCACGCAACTTTCTTCTAGGAGTAAGTGTCCTTTCTTCTCTCAGGATATATGTTATTTCCTGTGCAGCCTACACGACTCACTTGTGGCGAGTGAAACGAGTCGACTCAAAGAACTATGTTTGCTGCTGTTCACAATGTTCTATTACTATTTAAGAATTACTTTTAAAATATTGATTAGAAACAAAATAAAAAATGAATTTTTATTTTTCAGTATTTCACAATTTTCTTATTAACTACCTCATGTATAACTATCTGAAATCAATTTTATAATTTACATCATAATTGGTTATGTTTTGGTTTGAAAATTAATAAAACTATTAAGTTCATCACACGATTTTTTCTTGTGACATTTTTAAAATATTCTCGCAATTGTTCAGTAAATTTTAAAAAAAGACTATGAGGGAACGCCTAAGGCTGTTCAGACTGAAGGTAACTCCAGTCTCCGACACTTATTGCATAATATTGTAAAGTGTCGGGAGTTCGCTTCGGGCGGGTTCACACTGAGACCAACTCTCGCAACGACTGTCTCAGGTTGATTACTCGTGGGTTGGAGGCATTAGACAACGACCCTGACACAAAAAGGGATGCAAAATAACGCTAAAAGCTATTTTTGTTTTCATAGTACAGCTTGTAATAGCAATATAGAACTTTAAATAAATAAAACTAATTAACCTCAAACACTTTATATTAAAATCCTTATATACATTTCCATTGCATACCAATCATCTTCGGAGGAAGTTATTACACGAATAACCCAATATAAGATGAGAATATTTTATATAAGTTCATATAACATCCTTATGACAACATATTTTAAACATTATAAAAAAAAATAAAAAATGCCTGGTTTGTCTTTCACATGATTATTAATTTTTTATTTCAGACTCACTGAACATATTTGTTAATAGTATATTTTTATATTTGTACTAGGTTATCTTATTTTTAATCATATTTTTTTATTAAAACGTTTGCCTTGCATTTTATCAGTAATTAAACATAAATTACCTACAAATAGAAACCTTGTTCCCCCTTTCGGACTTTTAAAAGTTAATTGTTAGCTAATTGATCGTGAGGTCAATTCAATTTGGACACCCTCCAAGTCATGCCCCTTATACCATGTAACGTTGTGTAATCTCTACTTCCCAGGTTTATTCGGTTTTAAATTAGACAACAATATTATAAGAGATATATTAGATAATATATGTGAATTACATGATACAAACATGTTATATTTAACAAATTCAAAACAGTCACTGAATTATAACCCTTAGCGTGCTCCGAATGAAATAAATCATATACCAGTTGTGAGCAATAATAAATTTTCAATATCTGTAAAACTGTATTCTGTATTTTAAAGCCTAAACAGATTCAGAATGTTTTTAGGTACGATAAATTTGAAATAATTGACCTACAGTTACCTTAGCATGGAACAGAAATTGTAATATCATAACCTCAGTGAAGGAAATGTCTAAACAACAGATAATGGACCAGACATTATTTGTCTTGTGTTGCTTGTGTGTGGAGCATCAAGTGAATAATGGGTTCCGAGAATTCAAGTACGAACAGATTCCATAAGGGCTGCCTGTTGCTATAGTAACGAATTGTTGACGAAAGTAAGTGGGCGAATACAGTAAATGCAGCGTAGGAGTTAGCTTATACCTTCCCGACATTACCCGCACTCTATCTGATTTATTTCGAACTTCAGTAGGTTACAGATTCGGAACCTGTAAATACGAGGAATCGCGTTATACGTGTACCGCAAAACATCTGAGATAACCCTTGTTCGCGAACAAATGGTTGAGAATAATACTTGGTCATTGCTTTCTTAGAATATAAGGGTTGTATATCTGATTTCACTGGACATATTATCAAGGATTTTTATTTATTCATACTGATCAAAATTTTCTTTATCACTTTAAGTAAAAATGCGAATACTATGCACATTTCCAATAAATACAAAAATAATCGATCCCTTCAGGCGTGTGCGAGTGACGTCACAATGTCGACTACTGCGGAACAAACAAATGGAACACAAAGTCGGCAGATGCGGCCTCTCGTAAATAAACAAGTGTTTATAGGTCATGCATAATAAAACTCTGAAACGAACGCTTTAAATATGGCTGACATCTAGAGTTTTGTTTTTTACAACTCTTGCAAGTTTTGACTAAGCAGAGTAGGGGCGTCAAGAACGTAAAGAGCTTGTGTTACTTTGTAAAATATGTTTGGAAGAGTTTTGTAAGTATCGTTGGTATTGGATAATTCACTCAAACTACCCGAGATCTGTGTATATTATACAAGAGGCATACTAAAACAGCAGTTCCATTTGTATAATATGCAAGAGACATGCTAAAACAGGTGTTCCTTTGTATAATACACAAGACGCATTCTAAAATAGGCGTTCCTTTGTATAATACACAAGAGGCATGCTACAACAGGTGTTCCTTTGTATAATACACAAGACGCATTCTAAAATAGGCGTTCCTTTGTATAATACACAAGAGGCATGCTACAACAGGTGTTCCTTTGAATAATACACAAGAGGAGTGCTAAAATATGTGTGTCTTTGTGAAATACCCAAGAGGCATGCTAAAACAGGTGTTCCCTTGAATAATACACAAGAGGCATGCTAAAACAGGTGTCCCTTTGTGTAATACACAAGACATAGTAAAACAGTCATTCCTTTGTATAGGACTAGTTGTAGGCTACATTCAATTAATCCAAACTCTATCAGTTGAAATACACAAAAATAAAAACATTCTTTTCAAACCATTATAACTCAATAACACATGGTTTAGACTTTTTATCGAGAATCACTATTATTTTTTTAGAAATTTGCTTGCTAAAGTCAACAAACTGTTTACTCAGCATCGTTATCAACAATGTATGTTGTAAAGGTTGGATAATTTTACCCTCCACCGGTCCATGAATACATGCCGGTAGCTGGAATACATTCACGCAAGGTGTAATACAGTCCGAGTAAATAGAGATTCGTAACAGGGAAAATAGTAACGTTAAATCAAGTTTAGATACAGTCGTGTGAAACAGGTACAGTCATTACAAAAGATATTAGAAAGAGTTTATGTTTATAAAGCATTTTAAATATTATCTCATTATTTAATAATATTAATTAATCTTGTTTAAACAAGGTAATATAGTGGGCAACGTAAACGGCCTCTAGCACCCGTAATAGATATAAATAATGTGTTCATGTTATTTTCGAGTAGTGAATTATTTAACTGTATTTTCAAAAGATCACATAAAGTGAACCTAATTTATGCCAAAAGACAGAGAAGTTTCATTTAAAATTTCGTTCTGGAGCTCTAAAAGTTTAACAATTTGTAATTTTCTTTAAATGTCTAGTTTTGCGAAAAAATAAATTAAAAAATTAGGCGTAGGCTCTATATTATTTTTAAAATTATAGGTAGGCGAAGATTGAACCACCTAGACAACCGAAGTTTTCACTCTTTCAAACAATACTCTGACCCTCTGGGCGGATCTCTAAAGTCGGAGCAAAAGACGGACGTGCCTCAATCTCTCAAACTCTGTTTAGCAACATTTATGCTTGACTTTTTTCTATTTACTGAATCTATAATACTTCAATTGATTCAAAATTAAATATAACATACTATAACATACGTTTTAAACTAGTGTAACCAAAATACAGCTAACCGAAGGCTGTGAGGTAAAGTGGATAGAGCAGTAGCTATGACACTATAGGTTCTTAGTTTGATACCAGGTAGTGCAAAGATTTTCTGTGCGCTTTCTCTGTTTCAAGGAACTCTCAGCCTGGGAAAGTAAGGACCTAGAAAGAAGGACAGAGTAATAATATCATATTATGTGAGTGATTGTTATACTATTTTTATTATAATAATATGTTGATAAATTACAGTACAATAATGTAATCATAAGGCACAGTTTGTAAATATTTTGATTCTTCCCCCCGCTCAGAATGACTATCAGGCTAATTAAAAAATCGGTTGGGAATATATTTCCAAATCTACAATTTTTTAATCAAATCCAAAATATTTTTAACAATAAGTAATTAGGGAATATCCTCGTTTAATTAATTACTTTCAAAAATCATTTCTAGAAAAATTCTACAAAAGGTGGCAAAAACGTTTTTAAAGGAGTACTAAAGAAAAGAAGTTTCAAGTTTCCAATTATTACTTTGTACAATATTGTTAGTAATCATAGAGGCAGGAAAGAAATAATTTTTGTTCAGTTGAAGAAAGAACGAAATAATAACACCTTGGCGTTTCTATATAAAATCAACAGGTATAAGGTACAGACAATATTACACACACACACACACACACACACACACACACACACACACACACATACACACACACACACACACACACACACACACACACACACACACAGGCACAGACACACTCACAAATATCTATATATATATATATATATATATATATATATATATATATATATATATATATATATAGATAAATATATATATATACACACACACACATATATATACATTTAAATACTATAATATGTATTCTTGTGTATTAATAAAGAAATAGAACAATTTACAAATACAAGAATAATTTTATAAAATTACAAGTCAAACTTTTCATTGGAAAACAGTACCAACATCCTCAGAAATACTAGAAATTTAACATCAACCATATATATATATATATATATATGTATACACACACACACACACACACACACATATATATATATATATATATATATATATATATATATATATATCGCAATTAGTATTCTTGTGTATTAATAAAGAGCTAAGTCAAAATACAAATACAAGAATTATAATTGAATTTACAATTCAAAGCTTTTCGTTGGCTAACAGTACCAACATCATCAGGAATATCAAAACCAAAAAAATAAATAATTTGAAACTTGAAAAACAAATGAAAATAATACCTGAAGTTAAATATCATAGCTTTCACCCTAATGTTGTTAATTTACCTAATACTATAATTAATAATTGCGAAATAAAACTAAAAAAAAGTTGTAATATTCCTGATGATGTTAGTACTGCTAGCCAACGAAAAGCATTGAATTGTAAATTCAATTATAATTCTTGTATTTGTATTTTGACTTAGTTCTTATATATATATATATATATATATATATATATATATATATATATATATATATATTTTATTATTTTTTTTAATTCCCTTAAACTTTCTATAGTGTGTGTGTGTGTGTGTGTGTGTGTGTGTGTTAGTGGAAGAGAAACTGTACGTGTTTGTAAAGTTGAATTAGTTTTCTCTCTTTCCAAACCTTTTTATTTTTAACACATTAGCAGCACCTCGTTTTACCCAAGTTCCTGAAGACTTGCAATATTTTTTAGCGTAAGGGACGATAAAAAGACCTATTTAGACAAAAACATGGGTAACGCAGCTACCCACAAAAAGTGAAGAAACAACATTTTATGTTTTAAATAAAGAAAATAATTTCTTAATTATTAGTTAATGCGTCCAACTGATTTAACGTAGCGAAATGTTTAAGAAGAACTGTAAAAGAGAAGTTTCATGACCTGAAAAAATTATAATGATGCAAGATAGTTTTAGAAGTTAAGTAAAACATTGATAACTATAAATGTGGCATGAAAATTTAATTTTGTGTATGTTTATTCTATTTAGAAGAAGAAAAAACCTATTCACAACACTTCCCTTCATTTAAAGTGATTACAAACTTCAAAATTTGACTGCAGGGAAATAAATATTCCAAATGTCGTCTTTAATGATTTTGTATTTATTTATATAAGGTATATTTAATCAATATAGGTAAAAGCATTATATCCTGTGATAGAGAAACTGTTAAGGAACAAGAACAAATGTTTACAATATTTTAGTGTTAACGCCGAAAAATTGAACTTTGGAAAATTAGAAGATAGCTCTAAACTATCAAGTTAGATATGGATATATATGTATATAAAAATTCTGCTAAGAAGCCAACTTGTTGACAAGGGGTTGGGCTTCATTTTCGTACAGGCCTACGTTTTTGGGTCGCTGTAGAGAAAAGGGGGGCGTGTTTAACGCTTTCAACCGGTTACCTCATGAACTACTAGAAATTAATTTCTGTACCGATCATATCTGACAGGATGTATTGCAGCTATATTAAAATTCATTATAATATGATGATTTGTTTTTTTAGTGTTTTGTAATGTTACATTCATTTTTTAAATCTGTTTATGGTGACGTAAATAACTGTTATTATTTCTACGTGCCGAAAGGAAATAATTACCAATGGCCCAACGCTTACAGTTGTAATAACTACGTCCTCGTTTATAATAATAAAACCACCTGAGAATTAATTTTACAAAAATTAATTACTTTTACTAAAACTTTAGTTTGATTGTTATATCTATTTAGAAGTTTTATATTATTTTATTGGACAAAACAATCTTAACGAGTGAAATAGTTTGGAAATAATCCCAAGTCAATAATCACTTTGGCAAATATAAACGGTTTTTAAAATTTTAATTAAACGCTATAAGCATACTACAGCCTAATAAATTTCAATTTTGCTGAGAATTTATGGAAATTCTTTGCAACAAGACACACATATCATTAAATGTTAGCTTTTACTGGCTGGAGAATTATTTAAGGTATTATGATTTGGAAGCCAAG
This sequence comes from Prosapia bicincta, assembly GCA_036971475.1. Lineage (NCBI taxonomy): Eukaryota > Metazoa > Arthropoda > Insecta > Hemiptera > Cercopidae > Prosapia > Prosapia bicincta. The sequence goes on from JBAIZL010000008.1 coordinate 13,348,602, forward strand.
AACGCGCGCACAGATGCCAAACACTTTAATTTATTATGCATCTCTGGTTCCCAAATATGTTTTTACGACAAGGGAAACGCAAGCCTAACTTTAGGGTATTTTCTGTCAGCTAGGCATAATATTTGTTCCGAGTTAGAATGAATTACATAGTATTACTTGATTATATCAAAGGCTTATTAATGATATCATTGATTGTAGTGACAAGATACAGCCACGGACTATAGTAGCATATTTACGAAGCCTCCTTTGCATAATCTCTTGGAATGTAGATTCAAAATGGGGGTAACACTGCACAGTAGAATTGTAGGACGGGAAGAGAAGACCTATAAAGCAATGGGAGGTGGAAATCAATTAGTCAGGCTTTTTGTCCACTCTCTGTAAATATAAACTTAGAAGAACAGATGACATTAAACTGTTTGTTTTTCTTAACTAAGTACAACTATTTGAAGCACTTACAATACTATAATAATTACCAACAATTACTATACAAGTGTATACAAAAATTTACAATACTGTATACATCAATTTACAACCATTAGAATAATTTTCACAAAATCTTACGATAGATGTATTGCATCAGTCATGGCTGGTAAATGGATAAGTTACAAATTGAAAACTTTTATTTCACTTAAAAGCATTTTTATTGGGTTCCATTTCTTTTGTTGACTCTCTTCATGCGCTAGAGAACTGCTTGTTTCAAAAATGTTGTTTTGGTAATAATAACAATAATATGTTTTAATAATTATAATGTTTTATATTCTGAAATGTTTTTAAAAATTGAAAAATTAAAACAAAATGGGTAATTAACAGTGTTAGGCAACTGTCAGATAATAACTCAGTCCTCTACTCTAGAGAGATATTTATCCGTTCTTAAATTGATTATCCCTATTTGTTAGAAAACTCCTTGTTTATAAAACGTTGTATTACTAAAAACGCAATAATAACTTTTATTGGTTATTTTAAATGAAAAATTTTCACTTGTTTAAAATGAACCTCTAGTAAATATATTTTGTTTAAAGAAAAATAAAATCTTAATACGAAATGAGGTTTTCTATAATTTTAAAACAGATAACTAATTATTAACACTAATAAGTGTGCGCTTTCCACAAGAACAGCAATTCCAAGGAACAGAAGTGGGACAGACGTTATGTCCCCTCCTACAAGCTAGCGTTTGCGAAATTAATGACAGCTTTGTGGTGAAATGTACATTTGGGAATTTCATAAACACGGCGGACGTCAAAATTAAATTTAGAAGATTACTTATGTTTTTAATAATAGTGTTTTTAACAGTCTTGTTCATAGAATAAAAACGGAAAGCTAGGGGAACGTTTGTTAAACAATGCGATGCTAAGAAATGACTCGATAATACATCGACTATGTACATTTAAACTATTATAAGCATAAACTCTACAAAAAAACAATAAAATTGTATAAATGAGATTTAGATAGTATTGGCTACAAATATGGATTTTGTGTCTTGTATAATAACGAACGTAATTTCAACATGACCCCCGACGTCTGGACAACGTATTTCTTTAACCATTCACAGCATTGGAGAGATGGTGTTCTAATCTTCTCGTGCTACGGAAAAAGAGTTCCTTCGCCATAAAATTACCTCTGTTATTTTTCCATGTTTTGACCACGCATTCGTTATGTTTTCCTATTAAAGAGTCGCATTTTGTCTTTGTTGCTTTCCATAGCGGTGAATTCCATCTCTGTACAGTATAATAATACGAAACTCTGGAAAGTTGTTTTAATATTTTATAGCCCTGTCTAGAAAACAAATACGAGAAAGGATTATTCATTGTTTTCGAACAGATTATACATTGTAGTTAACCGCCCAAAGGTTTACCAGGACAAGACTATAATCTGCTAGCCTTTAATCTTTAAGATAAGTCTCATTCTGGAAATGGACTGCTTTTAAAAGAACTCTTAGACACTTTGATAATAAAACCCGATGTGTTTTTTTCCATTTTCAAACTGGCCTTTGTTAACTGATTACTAATAGTTTTCTATTACTTTGTTATTTTTATGTGAAAATACAATTTTAAAATAATGTTTAATTTTTTTTATATATTACTTGTTTTTTAAGAAACTAAATACAAAAAACAAGTATAATATGTTGTTTTTATAAGTGTTTTTTTATTTTCTCATGTTCATTTTTTTTAAAAAAATGGTTCTAGAAATAAATACAAATGTTAAATTTAGTTTGAAGTTTTAATTGAAATGATAATTTTCTAATAAAACATATAATATAAACAAATTTGTTTAAAAGTCAATTCTTACTTACGTCAACACAAAATTTTATTATAGTTATTTCTATTAAATAATCATAAATAATATGAATAAAGTAACATAAATTATGCGTCAAAACTTCTTTTCTACCATATAACCTATAAAATAAAATCAGTTGTTTTATGAAATCATATGTTAGGCCTATCACTTATTTTACGAAATAACTATATTGCATACTTTGCCCCTATTCTGAAAGGTTTGTCTGCCATATAAAACTGAAATTAATTCATTAGGATTAATTAATGAAATAATATTTGAAAAACTATATCAAGTTTGAGTGTCATCCACTACAAGTTTAAAAAAAAATGTATTTGAACTTTAGTGACTGAATAAAAAGTATTTTATTAACGATTGAAAATTTGAACACGAGATGTTAATAAAGGAGATTGTGAACTAATAGAAGAAACTGAATGAATAAAGCTTTCCAATAAGAACTTTAGTTACACTCCAATAGAATTGCCAGTACTGGGCGGAATTAGGAATGAGTAGAAAGCAAGCAATACAAGTTAAACTACTAATTTCCTGAGTAACGTTAGATAGGCAACAGCTCTTACACATCTTGCACCATGGAACGGTGCATTAAACTCACCGCTTCTTGTATGGTGGTAACTTTATCGTACTTCCTCAGGATATACTTAGAGAATTTCAAAAGTTATTATGAAAACTTATTTAAGAGAGAACACAATTGTGTTGTATTTTTAGTAGCATAATGAAACTTTGAACGATGGATGTAATAAAATTAGGATTAGGAGAGAGTTGTAAAATCTCAGGTTATAGATATGGAGTGATCATTGCATCTTGTATACAGAACTGCGAGCCTGAGGTAGATGTATCCTCTATAGGGGTATTAAGGGGGGCATAGATAGAACTAATCAAAGGACATAAATATAGCCTGGCTTTGAGACGCAGAAGCCCAGATTTGTAGAACTGCTCTAAGTGTTAGGCGAATCCTACAAATTTACACACTTTTATTGCTTATGGTCTCATTTAATCTTTCTGATATTACGAACTACCGGGCACGTGACACTTACACGTGAGTCAAGGTCATTCATTGTCTCCACCTGGGGGTATATGTTCCTATTGTAACCCCATCTATATTGTCAACTATTTCTTATCATTCTTTCGGGCTGGCGCACGTAAGTTACAAGAAACCCTGCGTCGAGCTGCTTGTAGAGCGCCAATAAATATTTTGGAGCTAGCTGAGAAACTCGGTTCAGAAGTTTAGGAGAGTACTGCACAGTGCTCAACTAACTAGACCGCTCAGACACTACAAGCCACCACTAGCCGCCTCTCTAGACAGAATACAGTATGAAAGTTTTAATCTGGTACGGAGTTATAAAGCATTTCAAATACTTACTTATTTTTCAAGCGACAATTAAAACACGCTTGACCAGGAAAAATTTCAAATCTCTTGTGCCGTGCGACAGGGGAGGGATTGGAAGGTCCAGCTGTCGACGAGAGTATTCCGGCAATGTACATTGCAATCTGCATTATCTTAAGAAATGCTCTCACCTTTTTTTAATTCTATATAAGCATCTATCTGTGACCCTTAGTTACTGACAGCTTTGTACTGTCAGAAATCCTGTCTGTGGAATGGGGAGTGCAAGAAGTATTTTATAACCACAAAGGAAATTTTGAAAATTCTATTAAATTGATCGCTATTTGAACACCTAAAATTAGAAAGTTAATTTACAACAATGCTTATTTATTACGTCAACAAAATAAGATAATTCAATTTGTTTTAAATCTAATTCCAATGCAAATTAAATTCATAACGAAACTCACTTTCGGGAGCCAGATTAAGAAATTTTAAGAAACAGTAATTCCATGAAAGCAAAAGTCCATTTTAATTTTAAGCCTTTTATTATTAACTAACAATGACTTGCAACGTAATTTTAGTTAAATTTTGGAAAATAAATTTACCATCAAAGAATGGTTAGTGCAAGAGCAAAGTTTTATTTCAGCACGTTTTCGAAATTTCAAGTAACTTGAAAAAAGCAACAATAACAGAAGATGGATATTTCAACTCAATTTTGACCTAAACAAAGACTGATAACCGTCATAGACATCGTAAATCGAGAAATCGTAAAAGGATTATTCTAATTTCCTGGTTAAAATGCCTAAAAACACATTTTTGTTAGATAATTATTTGTTTTTATGATTTTGATTATGTTTATTCTGTGTCTCTCTGTCTGTCTCTCTGTCTGTCTGTCTCTCTCTCTCTCTCTCTCTCTCTCTCTCTCTCTCTCTCTCTTATATTTATGTTTTACATGCTTCAACTTAACTATCAACTAGAGTAACAATTATTTTTTTGATAAAGTAAACAATTTGTAAGCCAATGGAATTGCTAAGACTTGAAAGTCTATAAGATCTTCTGCACACTTAATGATGGTCCCTACGAAACTGTTTTTTAATTGTGCAAAACGTGTAGAAACAATGTCAGTGATTACGTTTGGCAATTACTTAACAAGTTATAATTTTATTTTATTTAACGAGAACCGACTTAAAAAAACTCCGAATACATGTTTTTACCTACTAAAAAGTAAAAAATAATTTTACGATAACGAAAATATAAGTCATTATAAGCCAAAAACTTGACGTCGGCGACGAACTTTATACTTGGACTCATATTTAACATATTGAACGTAACAAATAAAGTAATTTTAGCTTTAATGGTGTTGAAGCTCCTTGCCATGTAAATTAACAAATTATGATATACACACAGGCTATTCAATAATTTCTTCCATGCACTTATTTTATTGATGTAGTGTAAGAAATTTATTAAATTTATGATACAAAAGGATTAAGGAGATATGATCTCGTATATTATAAGCATCTACAGTAATCATATTACACGTAAAGCACTCAAAGAAGGTTGAATTATCCCCAATCTGTATATCTGAATGAAAAATATGAAGTCTCATATTGTATGTTCTTTGCCGAATGTTTGGAATAGATTTGACGGATTAGCAAATAGCAAGCATGGTTGCGGCGCCGATTTTAAATTTTGTGGGTAATAAGCTTATGATAAATTATGTTTTCGTTATCGGAGAACTAATTTTTTACATTTTAGTAAGTAAACATTATATATTCGGGGTTTTTTAAAGTTTGTTCTGTTTAAAATAAAATATTTTTCAATTTTAGAGGTATGATCTTTAATTTCTATTTACATTATAATAGAATTTCGTTTCATGTTGATTATGTTGGCAAAGTTTCAACTATTTATCCACACAAATTTCCGTTGTGTATAACCCTCTAATCATATTGCTTGATCGTTGTTCAAATAATTGACATGCCCTTGAGGAATACAATAAGCATATCAGTTTTCAGACAAATAAATTGACTAATTTATGTTTGAAATTCCATTGACGAATTTTCCTAAAGTTCTACATAATATTCCTTATCTTGCAATTATTCATTTTCATTTAAGTTTAAAAACGTGTTAGTAATCATGGAATATAATATCTCAAGTAAATATTCCATAATGTTGTCTCTAATAGTTACTAGGAAAACAGGTTCGTACACATAAAATATTAATAAAAAAAAATTGAAAATTGATATTAAAGTTATATTTAATGAATTTTTAATTTATATTTAGACAATCATTGAACCCATATTGACATATAACTTGATATAACTCGAATGAGATAGGTCAAATTAAATACACAGAAAAGTCGGTTAAAGAAAAGATAGACATGACTCACAAATGTGAAGAATTTTTATTAAAATGTGTTTAATCAAGCAATATTTCATATTATAAAAAAAAAGTAAACCTATATATAATAAAATTATTATTATTTATTATCTCGAGTAACTATATAAAAATTGAGAGAGTAGAGAGAGAGAGACAGAGACATGCAGACAAACAAAGAGAGAGAGAGAGAGAGAGAGAGAGAGAGAGAGAACAGTTTCCTAAAGTTGGAAAATGTTAGGTGGTAGAATTCATGAACCAATTAAGCATTAAGAATCAGGAAATTACATTTACCCTCGAAAAATAAGTGGGTGATGTATATACTCATTGTGTTCTACGTAAAATTGGTCGCATTCAGCTGCAATAAACATGTTTCGGAAAGATTGGAAAATAAAAAAAAGATTGGGAAATGATAAATATTGTTGAAAACATAAATCAATGATATTAATGGGTAAACGCATCAAAATTAATTCCGGAGATCGAAAAATAAAAAAAATGAGATAAATGACATTATCTTACAATTGGAATGAACACCTGCAATCTAGCTAAAATAGCATAGACAAGTTTAAGCAACTTTAGTATTAGTATTATATTAGGGAATACGAAAAGCATCAACCACGTTTAGAAAAATCGGTGCTGCATAAGAATTTTTGAGAAGAATTTGTTTCATTATATATATATATATATATATATATATATATATATATATATATATATATATATAAAGAACATAAGTCAAAATACAAATACAAGAATTATAATTGAATTTACAATTCAAAGCTTTTCGTTGGCTAACAGTACCAACATCATCAGGAATATTAAACAATTAAAAATTTGTTGTTATTAACAATTTTTAATTGTTTAATACTCCTGATGATGTTGGTACTGTTAGCCAACGAAAAGTTTTGATTTGTAAATTCAATTATAATTCTTATATTTGTATTTTGACTTATGTTCTTTATTAGTACACAAGAATACATATTGCAATATTTATATATATGAAACAAAAAGAAAATAAATCACAAGATGAAGAATCATATTTTACTTAATAAATATCTCCTGCTACAAAAATCAAGTGTAGAAGGGAATGTAATTATTAGAAACGATAATTTGCACAACGTTAAATTTTTTGAAAAAGTAAATTATAAAATAATGTTTATTGATTTAGGAATTTTTAGATAAATATAAGAAAACTAACTTAATGAATAATGGCAAAGGGTCTACATCTAATTTTCCATCCATTTTATTCATGAGTTAATAAATGGAAAGGTTTTTACATTATATATAATTTTAATTGGTAAATATTTGTGTTCATCGATTAATTTTTTTTTAAAAGTCTAATTTCTTAAGGTGTAATTTTACATACGTGGTTAAATCAGTTACCAGTGTGTCTTGTCTAAAAAATTCTGTAAATTAATTGTTTAATTAGGTATCTGAAGAGGGTTACCATGCAATTGAAATAAACATTAAGTTCTGATTAATCAGTAATATATTATTTTCTTTTTGTGGATATTGGGTTGCTATTGGGATAAATTATTATATTGAATGTTTCTAATATAAAAACGTTTATACGAAATTGTAAGAAAATAACGAAATATAACAGCTTAGAAACGTAATCGTGGTGAAGCCCGAATAATCCGGAAATTACAGACGCATTGTAGAGTAGATGCCATAAATATGTCTGCGATACTTTGACCCAGTTGTATTGTACACTTCCGTTATTCTTTATAACTTATTCCCAATCACGTTCTGCGAGTAGATATAGCTCAGATAGTTTATCCAAATATAATTTATACCTACTTAAGGTTATATATCACGGTCTGCAAATAGATAATACCCCACTCTTCAGATAAATCATCCCTTTATAGGATTGTAGGGTTAGCTGTGATTATAATATTAAATGTGGAGTGTTAATGATGTGTCCCTAACCTAAACTAGTGTAATCTAACACGATTTAACCTAACCTAACTTAATTTTCTTTGCAAAATGTTAACGAGTATTAGTGCTCTAATTATTTCAATAACCTTACCTAGCCTTTAGAGTTCTTTTTCGAGTTTTATAATATTATCCCTAACCTAAACTAGTCTAATCTAACATGAATTAAAATAACCTAAGTTGACCTAACCTAACCCAATATTTTTTGCAAACTTTTAGTGAACAATAATGTTTTTTCATTATGCCCATAACTTAAACTAGCCTAACATGATCTAACCTAAACTAACATGAGCTTACGTAAACTAGCCTATCGCAATCTAATCTGACACGAGCTGTCCCAAACTAATCTAATTTTACCTAAACTAATTTTCTTTCTGAAATTTAGAGGAATAATAATGTTCTAATTCTGCCACTAACCTAACATGACCTGAATTTACCTAACCTGACCTAGTTTGACCTAACCTAGCCTAATATGGCCTAACTAACCGGACATGACGCCTTTTTTTTTTATCACATGTGCGCTTTATAATAAAACATTAGTTTTGGGAATACTGTTTCCTTTCAGGTTTTCTTCAGTCTCACCTCTGCTCGTGCAACAATCTATTCCTCAGCCCTCCATTCCTACAACTCATTGTACCCGGATTCACTCCTTTACGTCTATTTTAACAATATTTTAAAGTTTTTTTCATGAATCACGTCTTTTTCTTCTACATTTCCCCCCTAGGAATCCTCACTCTTACTTATTTTTTTAAAATTATGTGTGTTGTGTTGTTTCTTTTTTCAGCAGTAAAATTTATTTCTGTACTACGTTTATCTGAAACAATCCGTTGCCAAACTCCAAGAAAAATAAATGGTCGAACACCCTATTACGAACTATATTTTCTATTACAAACAATTTTTTCCTTTTACATTTATGGCCGCTTTAAAGTACTATGTACTTCCAGGGGCCTCAAAATAAAAAAAAGGAATGTCACTAAATGTTACAATTACCATTAATTGAATATTCTTTATATTATTAGACTGGTTAAACATCATTTAACAAAAACAAATACGTTTTCATGGAAGAAGAGCATTTCGAGAACGAGAGCACTTAAAGTATCCCCCAACACTTTATATAGTGCGAGGCGAATCCAATTCCGGGCGTTCATTGTCATGTTTAAGTGTTTCCTTGATTTTCGGCAGGGAAAGCACAACGTCTGAAATAAAATAATTTTAGAGATAGAATTCTCAGCAATATCGTGGGTGTATGGAACCCAAAGCTTCTTCTTCCCATACTTATAATCATAACTAAAAGTTAAGATCTTCAGCAATTGGAACACTTTTGTGTTTAATAATATGGTGCAAACACGATAGATTCCTTGTGCTATTCTTCTAACTTGCATTGTATATCTGTTCCTAATTATTATTTTTTTATTATTCTTTCGTGAGTTCTTTCCATTGCGAGCAACTTTTCATTCGTGAAGAACACTATCCTTAGATCACTTACCACTCGCTCGATGCTAAAGCTGTATCAAGGTAAACAATTATTGACGCTACTTACAATTTTCTATATTTCTCTCATCAATTTTAAATTTCTAAAAACCGACTGCTGATATACAACAAGTATGGAAGTTACTGATTGAGATGTTGAAGCTCTAATTAACAACACACACACACACACACACACACACACACACACACACACACACACACACACACACACACACACACACACACACACACACACATATATATATATATATATATATATATATATATATATATATATTTATATATATATATATATACATAATTTTGCAAAACTCCTTACTAAATGATTATCTTTGCAAAAAAAAATAATTTTTGTATGATGAGAAAACCGTTAAAACACATTAAATATTTCTTTTTCAATATTTAAAGTTTTAAAATTTAACTTCAAATCACAAGAGAGTATAACTTACTTGGAATAATTTAATTTATAATTAATAAAATAAGAAGATTTTATAAAATACTTGTTATATATCCGACCAATAAAAGGACAAACAAAACTGTCAGTATTGTTGTACTATTTATAAAATGTAAATCGGTATCTACTTGTAAAATGTTGATGGTTCTGTGTTTCTAAATAATTTCTTTTAAGAACTAGAAGTTTGTTTGATATTTGCTTGAGTTTTCCCTCTTATTGTATCAAGAACGTTTTAATGAAACCACTTTAGGCCATTGATATATTGGAAAGAATTAATATGGACACAATCGGGGAGAGAGAGACAGTTGGATACCCAAAATTACAAAATGAAGGCTCAAAGGAAAACGGAGGAAAGGAAGACAAAGAACGGGGATGAAACCGGTGGTCGTGAATAGGAGATTTCTGAGCAATGCAGGTTGGGACGATAGAACAGTAAGAAGCAATCAGCTGCTGAGTGAAGGAAAATAGTTTACATTGTAAATTTCTTTATCTATTTTTTATCCTTATTTCTCTCCCTTTTAGGTATCATTAAATATAGGTAGCGATTTCTACTTGTTTTACAAAATTATTAAATAATCATAAAGGAGAAGAACTACATATTTTCTTTAACTTCTCTCTTGTTGTCATTGCTTACACAACGTTGTTATTTGTCAGAGTCAGCTTACCACATATACACGTCCGACTGCAGGTTTACCACTAGAGTTTTTATGTAAAAAGACTTTTTTAGTGAACAAGTACAGAAAATATGATTAAAATAATCCCATATACATATATATATATATATATATATATATATATATATATATATATATATATTTAATAAATGCATTAAGTTGTTAATTTTCATAATGTTATACTTCTTATTTTGTTCAATTTAATTTTTTTTTTTTCAATTGTGGCTTAATAATCATAAATGTTCTACCTTGTTTGAATACAAAATGTTAGAAAGTTTTGTGTAATGAATCCCAGGGGTGACAGTATGTTTTACACGGGAACTAAATTCATCTCATCCATTATATTTTAGCTTAAATTAAGTAATAACATATGATTTCATACAAATGCTGATTTCATGAAATAGGTTATGATATAGAACACCTGTTTTAACACGTAGGTTATGATACTTTTTTATTTGTTTTTGTCATTAGTAAGCTAAAATGTAATTATTAAAGATTTCGTATTTGTAATAAGTATATTAATTTATATTTCGATAAATACGTATTGTACAGTTTTATTCCAATATTTGAAATTTAAACTTCTTTAAGCGAGTCTGGAACGTTTTATGAACCGATTTCAAGTAAATTAGTAGAATAATGTTTTTATTTGGTACATTTTTCAATAAAGATTTTCCATTAACACTTTCTTTTATTTTTTGACTACATAAACTAGATGCAAATAATACATTTGTTACCTACATTTTTAAAATGATATATCCAATGTTGGCTTGCGTTGCCTCATTCGTTCTTTATAGTAATTATTAGATTTAAAATTTGTTACGTAAAAAACAGGTTAGTTAATTTGGGCACTTTAAAGTTATGTTGTATATAAAATACGTAACCAAAGTCAGTTTTCATTACTTTATATAAAACGCCATCTAAGTGTAGAAATGCGAAGCTACAAGTTTTCTTTCATCCAATTAGTTAATGCGGTAACTTAGAGTATTTTAAAACTTCGTTAAAACATTTTATATTGGTTGGAAGGATGTAGGGAGGGGAGTTAAAACCAAAGTCCACAACTCAATTGGCATTTAGAGATTAGGATTTAATATGCTTTGAATGAAAAAAAGGTGTGTTAAGATTGATTTTGTAACATATTTTATACGTAGGCTTATGCGTGCTTAGTAAATTGCCCTGTCAGAATATTTTATACAAGATCCAACTCTTTATGCGGATTTACTTGTGCTTATTCTATCCCGTTCCATAGGAACGCGAATCCAAGAGAAATCATGCAACAACAATAACGGACTGTATAATGTTTTGTGCGAAGTTTTAACAAAACAAAAGTTCGCAAAGACTCGTGTAAATAACTAGACTAACATGTGTTTGGACGGAGTTAGTTTGTTAACTTTCAGATAAATTATTGTTAACTGTTTGGTAGCTATGCTGTAAATTTTAGATTTATTAATCTTGTTTGGTCTACATAAAGTTGACGGTCTATTGTTGGAACGGGAGATTTGAGTCTGTTACTAACATTATCAAGTGAGACTTTAAAATACACGTTTGTTTTTCAGATAATTGAAAATCAATATTACTGAATAATGGATGTTAATAACATAATACTTTGATGATAGCTTTTGAGGTGGAGGTAAACTAATGAATCATAAAAAAATGTATACTAACTCACAATTAATATTTTTTAACTGATAAGCATTTCAATGACAGTCATCATGTTCAAGGAGTTATAAATAATACAAAAACTTCTGCGTAAATATAAATCCATTTACCAATAATAACCTAATATTTAATTATTCGAATTAAAACTTTTCCTTTTTCTTAATTATAAAATGGCCTTATATAGTCGGATTTGTAGGTTAATTTTATACTCTGTATTGCAAAGATTTTTATTATTTTTTTATCTTTGTAGGTTTCCCCGATTATACAAACTTGTTAAGACGTTTTGCGTCGAGGTGCAGAGTTATTACGGAGTTATAAGCTCCACTTAGGCCGTAAGTTCGCATAATATAGTAACCTATGACAATTACTAACAAATAACCGAAATTAATGTAATCGTCTACATAATATTATAATGTCGCATTGAGGTAGGTTATAGGGTGTTTGTTTAACTTGAATTTATTTTCTCTGTTATTTATTCTACGGAAAACGCATATCACGTTTTAATTGCTAAGCTCCCCAACAAGCTTTTATCAATATATAGTTAGTAATTAATAAGAAGATTTTGTTGAGATATTGTATTATGATGTAAATTCATCCCATATTTGAAGCTAAAATTAGGAAGTCCTGACAGGTTAGGTATATCCTAACCCTACCAGATGAACAATTTTAATACTCATTTCATTGGAAAGTATCATAGACAAGGAACCTAGTGAAGAAAATTCAATTAAATATTTTCGCTTTCGTAATTATAAAATGACTATCATCACCACTTTATAATTTCTGTAATAACTCATATCCTATGGGGTGATACAGATCTCTAGCTTGGGTTATCCATGCGAAATTTAAACAATCTGTCACCAGTAAACTAGATGACTTCATGATGAACAGTCTTATTGAAAACAGCTCTTCTTAGGTCACAGACCTGCGATTACTTTTAAGAATGATGGAGGCTTTATGAAGGCAGATGCGCTTTTATGGCGCCCACCTCTATTGGTCAACACGTCGCCTAAGGGCTTAACTGCAAAAGATAGGCGTTTGCTTCTGGCTGACTGACCTCATAACTATTAACTAAACATTTCAGTTAATTGTGTGTTTAGAAAATCTCACTTTCAGCCATTCAGTAAAATACTTTTCTCAAGGGGTACCTCACAGCTCACTGCAAACAAAAGTATTGGTAATAACTTTAAATCAGATCACAACAAGTTTAATTCTGGGTTATACACACAAAAATAAAATCTTATTGCACCTAATTTGACTAAATCGAAGCATTACCCATGTTGTACAATTACGGTTTGTAAAGTTTGCAAATCGTTATTCGCCACGAATTTATTTTACCGGATTGCATTTATCACACAATGCTGAGTACATTCACGCACCGCTGGAGGGTAAAATTAACCCTCACCTCCCTCTCTCCAAAGTTATAAACCCGGTAAAGTGTCAAGTTGGAAGATTAATTGTTGAAAATGGTCCTGATTGGTAAGTAGCCCAATAAAATGAAACACAAATATTTCTTTGAGCAAGAGAATCGTGGAAAAAAGAAACGATTTAAAGCGTTTAATATCGAAGCCAACTTCCGTTCCGTTACTGGATAGTGTAACACATCTGTGTTTTAAAGATTTATACGAAACACATTGATTAGCTGATTATGGTGTGTGTGTGAGTGTGTGTGTGTGTGAGTGTGTGTGTGTGTGTGTGTGTGTGTGTGTGTGTGTGTGTGTGTGTGTGTGTGTGTGTGTGTGTGTGTGTGTGTGACAATATGTGTATTATATATATATATATATATATATATATATATATATATATATATATATATATATATTAGTTAGTTGTAATAACAAACTCTGGTGAGGAGTAGTTTTAAAATTTGCAAAAGTACACTGTGTTGATTTTTATTTATTGTATTATTTGGAAAACATTTTAAATTACTTTCGAATTTTCATAAATTCCGATGTTACTTTAATAATTTTAAGATTTAGTGCTTCCCTCTGTTACTCAATTAATAAATTATATTGTAGTGGGCCACAAATACACTAGTAAAATGTTTCAATAAGTTGAATGAATGTATCAATAAAAAATAGCTTTGGGAGTTGATAAGTTAAAATAAATAAATAAAATATATCATATGGAGTAAAAAGCTTCTAATCAATTTAAGCTGTCAAACCTGCTATAAAACGTTTAAAATTGATTCCATGAATTTTTAGGTGTTGAAGATTTCACAAACAATAAATAATTTTTTAATATTTAGTAAAGGCGATTTTTATATTTATTTATAGGTGCACAATTAAAACGCTTAAATCTGCTAAAACATAATAGTATAATATATAGCAGAAAGGGTGGTTTTAATTCCTTAAATGCAAAAGTCGCAAAATGAGCCCAAATCACTTTTGAATTAAAGGGTAAAATAACATTGATTCTAAAAAGATGTAGGTTCAAAGAATATTGACCTTTGTTAAATTTAAATAAATGAACCCTCTTGAGTACAAATACAAAGTTTATTTGTTTTTATATATTTTGATATTTTTTCCGTTAAATATAATAATTAAAGTTTAAAGTTACCTACAACAACACAGAACTCATTCCGATACCTACGCAAGAGCACAACACCTTGCGGAACGTGAGTCATCAGGTTTTTGTCGCGAAAGTAACAGATAGACAGGTCATGTCAGATCCTTATGAGCGCCTGGACGAGAATCTCATGAGGCTATGTTTTGTATCCGTCCAGTATTATTTGTACTCAGGCTCGTGACATGTAAAGCATATACGAATATATAAGTCCCAGTAATTACATCCATCTAAACTGTAACATGATTAACGGAAACTGAAGTAAAGGTATTTATAATATTATATTAATTATATTGAACTAGATGTAGAATCACCAACAGTAACCTGATTATTCATGTTGGATACATCACTGGCCGGATAAGTTATTTTAATAAGATAGTTAGGTAACTATTAACGAAGTTTTGTAAATATTTACATATTTCTTATTTTAGTTTTAAAAAAAACTGACTAATTAGATACGAACTGAGATATTCTGGATGGCGACAGTTAAATGCAAGATCTGGAGCAAAAAAAAACATTTCTTGGCGGGATAAAAGAGAGTGAAGCATACAAATAGATAGTAAAGCCCAATAATAACCGTATGTTAAAGACGAATCTGTTTGCTGATTTTAATGGATAAAAAACTAATTGTAGATATATTTTTGACTTTAGTAGGCAACAAGATAAGTTGACGATAAAGTGAGACAAAGCAAGGAAAGAGAAGGAATGCTGAGTCGACATTTAAAAATAGAGCAGCATTTTTTCTCGTCGTAAAGAAGGAAAACATAAGAGGCATTCGTTGTGAAACTATAGAATAGTATTTATAGAAATATAAACTTGATTTTAGAAATGTTTTAACTATCTAGACTTTTAATAAAGTTTGAATAGATTATTGATATAATATATAGTTTAAATAAAAGCCGAGATGTTTGAAATATTAAGATTCAATGTTTTAAAATTAGAATAGAATTTGAAAGTTGAAATTTTAACGTAAAAGGAACCAAATTTATAATATTCTACACACATTATACCTGTGGAAATCTATTCCTGTAGAAAACCCAAGATGTTTTTACAATTGTATACTTTCATCCCCCCTGAACAATTCTGAACAATATTCTGGAAGAATCAATCTTACGCTGATATAGAAAGTAAATTGTAAACGTTTTGTTCTCCTGTGAAAAATAACTTTTACTTGAGAGCTTTCGTAAGTTTCTCTCGCCTCGAGGATTTCCGAAACTTTCGAATGACTATTACGATCAAATATTGTACGCTTTTGCAATTCAAAACCTAGATTATTTAAATATTTCGAGCTCTTTTCTGTAGTGGAAAATTGAAAAGCTGTTTTGGCCTCTTTTAGATGTCTATTTTAAATGATTTTCCAAATCAATTACTTAAATGAGTTATTTACGAAAATATTTTAGTTGAATACAAATTTGTAGATTTTAAAATATGATCCCAGCAACAGTTAACTACCAAACCTAACATCCCTCTCCGCTTTCAAAATTAAATTTGAATCACTCGTTTGACAGGCTTGTGGAGGTGCATTGTGTAGAATATTGCGCAACCCGAAAATGAAAATTCGAGTTATTGGGATATGATATTCGTTATTCAGGGTACAGAGTGTGAACATCGCCGAATCCGAGCTGTAAAAGGTCACTGAACGTTTACAGTATGAAATTTGTTATAGGATTATACCATGTACGAATATTTTAATTTATCTCGAGCGCCAAAGGTCACTTATGTTCCCCAATATATTGCAATCGTCGTTTAAGCTTGAATATGGCGTTACTATTTTCCCTGTTTCAAATCCCTATTTACTCAGATTCAATTACACCTGGGTGAATGTATTACGCTACGTACATTCATGGATTGGTGGAGGGTAAACTTATCCCTCCCTTGCAACATACATTGTTGTAACGGTACTGGGTGAATAAATTGTTGACTTTAGCTGGCAAATTTCTAAAAAAATAGTGATTTTCAATAACTTATAGTTACTTTTCTATCATTAGTTTCAACTGATAGAGTTTGGATTAATTGAATGTAGCCTACAATTAATCTTATACAATGGAACAGCTGTTTTAGCATGGATCTTGCATATTATGCAGAGTAACGCCTATTTTAGCATGCGACTTGTGTATTATACAGATGGAACAGCTGTTTTAGTATGCCTCTTGTATATTATATACAGATCTCGGGCAGTTCGAGTGTCTTATCCAACACCATCGATACTTACAAAACTCTTCCAAACATATTTTACAAAGTAACACAAGCTCTTTACGTTCTTGACGTCCCTACTCTGCTTAGTCAAAACTTGCAAGAGTTGTAAAAAACAAAACTCTAGATGTCAGCCATATTTAAAGCGTTCGTTTCAGAGTTTTATTATGCATGACCTATAAACACTTGTTTATTTACGAGAGGCCGCATCTGCCGACTTTGTGTTCTATTGTGTTTGTTCTGCGGTAGTCAACATTGTGACGTCACTCTCACACACCCGAAGGGTAGGATTATTTTTGTATTTATTGAATTGTGCAGTGTATTCGCATTTTTACTTGAAACAATAAAGACAATTTTGCTTTTTATAACTAAATAAATAGATATGATAGAGTGTGCTGTGAAGTTAGATTAAATTAAATTTCAATATTCCAAAAAGTCAATAACCAAGTGTTAACGTTCGAGAAGGCACATGCGGAGTTTTTCTCTGCACGTATCATTATTTGTTATGAAAACGTCTTTCCAGTTGTCAGATGTTTATTTCCAGCTCATTACTCCACAACTGCATTTTAGGAAACGGGCCAACCTTTTTTTGTTAATTTTTTCCAAGTAGCATTAGTGTGAATTTAATCTTTGTCAATCGCGGTCAGATTGCGTAGGTTTCGTCCGCAAGCAAACTTTCGTGTAAGTTATTTGTGCCGAGATCCTCGTGCAGTTATTTACATAACAAAAGACTTTGTGGAGTTAAATTATTACTGTTTTTGTTGTTATTGTTATTTTAGTGTTGTATGTTTTTTAGTATCTATTTCTCACATTTTACTTTTGTTCCATTTGAAGAGGAGAGAATTCGTAAAATTCTGGGTAATGTAGAAAAAGATAAAATTTAAGGAAATACATACTTACTACCGGAAATTTCCTTAGATAGGTTTTAGAAAATTCTGATTAAAAAGAGTCTCTGCCAGATGATGAACCTGTCGAAGAAGCCAATGAAATTGAAAATGAAACAAATGAAGACATAACAGTTGAATCTGAAAATGACGAAAAATCCGATTGTTGAAAATGTGTCAATTTTGACATTTTAGAGAAAAGTCCGCTAAAAATCCGCCAGGAAGCGATTACCGTGGTTTGACTATGGAAAAAAGCATTTTTTACTTAAAACTGAAAAATGCAGTAGTATACTGAACCAGTAAGGCAATGGAGGACAGTAAGAAGAAAGATAATTCTCATGAGTTGGGGCATGTAGTGGTGACTAGTGAGCTTGAAAATTAGTTGTTTTTTTAACAAAGATTTAGTTTCTCCTACTTTTATTTAACTGTAGAACCTATTTCGATATAAAGGCAATATTGTTTTCATCCATTAATTTTTAAAGTTATATATTTGAAGTAAAACATTCCTTGTTGTCACTTATATTAAACTTCAAATTTATATATGTACTATCACGATTAGATATTTTTATATTTAGATGTTTAATTAGTTTATTACAGAAAAATAACCCGCAAACGCGTCTCCCGCAATGAAAGATATATTTAGAAATATGACACTTAGAAATTCAAAAATTGTGCAATAATTATTTCTGAAATTGTTCACAATGTACGAGTATTTATATAGTATTTAATTATAAAGTCAACCAAATATAAAAACGAAAACCGGATATATTAAAACGGATTTTTGTGCGTGATAAATCTCCGCAAGCGCCCCCTGGAAGGTTAGGCATGACCTTGTATTTAACTCTTTGCACGCGTATACGGGATATCTCGGATACGTCAAAGTCTCGCTAGACGCATGTAACACGATATCTCGGATACGTCAAAGTCTCGCTAGACGCATGTAACACGATATCTCGGATACGTCAAAGTCTCGCTAGACGCATGTAACACGATATCTCGGATACGTCAAAGTCTCGCTAGACGCATGTAACACGATATCTCGGATACGTCAAAGTCTCGCTAGACGCATGTAACACGATATCTCGGATACGTCAAAGTCTCGCTAGACGCATGTAACACGATATCTCGGATACGTCAAAGTCTCGCTAGACGCATGTAACACGATATCTCGGATACGTCAAAGTCTCGCTAGACGCATGTAACGCGATATCTCGGATACGTCAAAGTCTCACTAGACGCATGTAACACGATATCTCGGATACGTCAAAGTCTCGCTAGAATCATGTAACACGATATCTCGGATACGTCAAAGTCTCGCTAGACGCATGTAACACAATATCTCGGATACGTCAAAGTCTCGCTAGACGCATGTAACACGATATCTCGTATTTACAGGTTTCGAATCTGGTCAAAATAAATCAGAGTGCGGGCAATGTCGGGGAGGTATAAGCTGACACATACGCTGCATTTGTCGTACTCGCCCACTTGCGTTTCCTCAGCACATCGTTACTATAGCAACAGTCAGTGCTTATGGGGTCTGTACATAGTGAATTCTCGGAATCCATTAGACACTCATTACTGTCCACACATTACTCGCTGTGTGTTCCGCTATCTGTTATTTAGACATTTGCCACATTGTGGTTACGATTATAAAGTTTCTGTATCTAACCCCTAGTAGCCTTCGACAAATATTTTCAAACTTACCATACCTAAAAACATTTTAAATCTTTTTCAATTTTAAAAATGATAACTATGGAAAATTGGTTTAGGCGTTATCATCCTTACAAATATATAAAAACTTAGATTTGAATACAGCATTGCACAAATCGAAAATTTATTTCTTCTCACTAGTGGCAGATAGTCTATTTTATATGGGGCATGCTAAGGGTGGCTGTTTTGAATTTTCTGGAGGTTTTGTATTTCTTATATAACAATCTGTCTCCCTTTTATCGTGAGTACACGCTTACATTATGTATTAATTATATTATTGGTCTCTAAATTATAACCGATTTAAGCCTGAGAAATAGGCTCACACGAAATTTTACGGCGTAAGACGCATGACTTGGAGGCTGCCCAAGTTGGATTGACCTAAAGATAGATTAATTAAGAATAACTTTAAAATGTCTGAACGAAGGAACAAGTTCAGACCACGGTGCTATCGAGCAGCGTTTTGCGGTAAAAACAGGTTCAAACCTACTGTTAGGGCTTCTGCCTGAATTAATCAAAGTTAATTTGGAAATTTAAACCCCCGTTCCATAAAGCCGTTACGTCATCGTGGCTTTACGTCATTAAGCCGCTACACTCATTCTGTTGAGATTAAAGCAGCGTCCTGTTGTGACCCCATACTCTGTATACATGACACTACTGCTCCTTATGCAGAAATCTTACCCTTTTTCACAAGGTTCTTAACGAACAGATTTACAAATTTATGGTTTGACTGTATGCAGCAATTTGACCAGAATACAATTTGATTCTGCACTGCATTTATAAATTTAGTTCTTAATAATTTCGTAAATAATTTAATGTTTATAAAAAACAATTCATACATTTTAAAATTAAAATTTTTTTCTAAAATAAAATAAAAGATGCAAAAACCCTCTACTTGAAAAGTTAATAACATAAGAGCATTAAAAGGAAAGTTCAGAGACTGTTGCAGTCGCTTCCAAGTGATCTAATTATAGCCTGTAACATCAAATACAAATCAACACTCTCTAACCATGTTTTAAAGTTTACTTTTGTGATAAATAAACCGATTTATAAAATGTTTATGACGTCACTACTAAATATTATTCGTTTGACGTTATTCAGAAATAAATCATGCCAAACGTTTATTAAAGATTATATTAAGAAATTTAACAACTGGTTTCCGTGTGGCAATTTAAGCACAAAACTATTATGTGTTTACATTATGTATTTAATATAAACTGTAATTTGATAAAAAAAAAAAACAAGCAATCAGCTGAAGGGATTATCTAGCATGGTAGAAAATACCTGTGATGACAAAAAAGAATACAATTAAACGTGTAAAAATCACTGCATAGATACAAGACCGTGCCACAGTGAAAACCTGCTTCGAGCTATTCCCAGGAGGAAGTCCTTAAACATGTGGGTAGCACGGCGTGCAGGAGAAAATGTTGTAAAGAAAGAATGCTCTTATAAATCATGTACAAGGTCTTTACGAATAAAATATATTTGTCAATATAAAAAATTGAAAGTTCAAACAGTTGATAATCGATACAAACTAAAAAACTAAGAAAGAATAATTGAGTGAATTTTTTTTAATTTGAGAAATTTAAGATTTAACATTAAAATAGGGTTTATTATAGTTTATTCTGGGACAATAAAGTTGGGAGAGAACAAATATATTCCAATAACATCCAAGGAACACTAGCGTTTATAGAAAAAACCGAGAGAGGGGAGATAGTTATTTAAAAAAAGTGAGAATGTTGAAAGAAATTGTGTTGAATATTATTCATGATTGTCCTGGATAAACGAATGAAACTAACTCAAAATGAATTAAAAATTCGCTGAACGTAACCACAATTAAAAGAAAGTATTGAATTACATGATCCTGTATTATTTCAAGTCTTCACGCCATTTCTTGCCAATAAACGTTCATCACAAAATCAATAGAATTTATGTTTATCTATTGCTTGCTTATAAAGAACTGGATGTCGTCTTGTCTGTATAGAATTTTACCATTTGAAATAAAACAATAGAAAAGTATTAGATAAGAAATCACATTTTTATTGATTTCTCAAATGTTTACTATGTCCGAAAAAGGCTTTTGTAAACAATAGATTATTTGTTCCAGTATGCCATAAATTGTCAATATATTTTTACTCAACCGAATCAATTTACTTCTTTACGAGTTATCATATGATAATGTAAAATTTTAAATTTGTAAAAAAATTGAAAATTTCAATTAAATGTATGAAATTTGTATAAGTAACCAACGTCCCTATAAATAGGAGATAAGGAAAACAAAACGCTTGGGTCCTATGTAAGAGAAATGTTCGCACAATCAAATTAATTTTGCCTAATGTCGGGAGCCTGAATAACGGTTCCCATTGACGACGTAAGCACTACCCGAGGAACGATATAAGTCGCACAAGATGCACAATTTATGTCTGTTTACTAACGCATTTTTCACAGCAAACAACAAACAATTGAAGTTTATTGTTACTGGTTGTAGATGTTGCCAAAACAATTTAGCTTGATGAAGCTGTTCTAAGTTATATAAACTCAGCCAGGCTCTAAGTATACAAACTCAGCCAGGCTCTAAGTTATATAAACTCAGTCAGGCGTGATTTACAAGAATATATAAATAAAACTTTGAAACTCAATACATCTTACGGCGTATATATGTAATTTAAAGTAAATGTTTGTACATAACTGGAAAAACAACCGGCTCATTGGATATATTGAAACATTCTTTAGCCCTATCTTCGCAACACCAATCAGAAGCAAAATTAAAGCGGCAGAATTCAGTTATCAAGAGCTACGTAATTGATTGTTGTTGGGCAAATTTTATTAGTTTGTCTTAAATTACCTTTCTAGCACCCCATTCGCTCTTCCAAACCCTTCCCCGACCCCGGAATCCCCAACACCATATTATCCGCATACGTTACCCTCTCACACACTGCCTCTAACCCCTCTTAAACCACATTTATAATCACCTTCCAAAGTTGGGGACCAAAGACTTACCACTGGTGGCAGACCATGTACACCACCTTTTCAACCACTCTTCCTCTTTCACTCATCGACACATAGTTTCCCCTTAAGTAATCCCTAACGTTTCTCATCCTCATAAGTTGTCCCTCTCCCCTAACTCGTTTAACTTATCCAACACGCACGGCCACCACATCCTGCCGAATGCCCAAAATTACATATCTAAAAACACTCCCATGACCTACTTTTCTCCACGTTCACTCGCGATCTTCCTCACCCTCCACATTCTATCCACGGTCGACCCGTTTCCATAAGCAGCTTGGCCGACAGCAGTGAATATTTCATTGTAGAATGTAGTGAGTAAAGGTTTTATTAGAATCTTGTTAATGTAGTGAATAATAAAAAGTGCACCTCGCCAGTAGGAGGATTGATCCCAAAAACCTTTCCCGAAGCAAAAATTTAAAACTCCCTCATTAAAATATAATTTTGAATAATAGCCTTCCCGAGTCGTGGACGGTGTATATAGATAAAACGGTAATAGTACATTTATTTATTCGCAAGTATTTAATTAAATACAATTACCTGGAGATTTCAGCTTGTTTGTTTGCTTTTATGTTTGCAACTATTTTGTTTGTATTGATTATTAGTTCACAATTTTGCTTTACATAGGTAACAAAATTAGAATGATATATATTTAACTAACACCTAATTAGAGAGAAAAGTTGCTTTAACAATGATTTATTCCTTAAATAAGTAAGATTTAAAATAAATTAGTTAGATAAAACTTTAGTATTAAATATATTAAGGAAATGATAAAAGGGGTAGGTGATCTTCCCACCGGATGGACTGTAGGAAGTTTTGGGTCCATTCCGAGGGGTTTCATTTGTTGTTTAGATGGAATTCTAAATCGTAAGCAATTATTGTCAAATATGACTCGCCCTATGAATTACAACCTCACATTTGAAGTTACAGTCCCATACTTAATGTTAGATATACTGTTGAGTAAAATGACAAATTTAGTGAACTGTAGAGTGTTTCAAATAAAATAGACTTTATATAAGGGTACATTTTGTAGTATATTTTAAGGGTGTCAATCTATGCAGATAGTTTACGATGAAATATTCAGGTTAAAATAAAACAATTAGGATTATTGAAGTAGTAAATTAATTTACAATTCATCTATATTTTAAGTAGATTAATCTGAGTTCTTATTGGTAACGCCTTTATAGTAAACAGATGTAAGAGACGTCAGTTCATTTACTTGAACAAAAAGAAAACTTCAGAGACGGATTCCGTGGCAGATAGATCTGGTGGCTTCTTAGATTCTCTAAAGTAACGAAATAGTAGCGGTAAGTTATGCTCTGCTGGTTGTCGCTATAGTGTGGCGATAGGAGGAACTAAATGAAATTTTCTGTTCAACTTTACTTCCTAGGTTAAGTTTTCAGTGAATAAAAAATAAGAAACTGAAACATTATACAGTCTGTTATTAATGATTGATTAGCTTAGCTTCGCGTTCCTATGGACCGGGCTAGAATAAGCACAAGTAAATCTGCATAAAGAGTTGGATCTTACATAAAATATTCTGACAGGGCAATTTACTAATCATTTATAAGCCTACGTTTAGAATATTTTACGAAATTCACCCCTAAACATGTCTTTTTTCTATTCAAAGCGAATTAAATCCTAATCTCTGTAAGCCAAGTGAATTGTGGACTTTGGTTTTAATCAACCCTTCCACCCCCCCAACATTTTTTCAATCAATACAAAAGGTTTTTAACGAAGTTTTAAAATACTCTTAGTTACCGCATTAACTAATTGGCTGAAAGAAAGTTTGTAGCTTGTCATTTCCACCCTTAGATGGCAATCTATACAAAATTAATGAAACAGGACTTTGGGTGTATATTTTATGTAGAACATAACTTTTAAGTAACCAAGTGAAGGAACTTGTTTTACTTTGTAAATTTTAAATCTAATAATTACTTTAAAAAACGAATGAGGCAATGCAGGCCGAGTACTTCATCTTAAGAATGTGATTAGTACAGGTTTAAATTGAATCTATTCAATGTAGCTTAAAAAAACATGTCGTTAATAGAAAATACATATTAGGTGTTAAAATACAAATTTTAGCAAATACAAATATGTAATAAATACAAATTTTATATGACAAATTTAATTAAAATCTGTTCTTAAAATGTGTTAAACATGGTTATGTTTCCATTTAAAATATTGACATAAAAATTTATAATTTATATATTACCATTATATAGAAATATTTATTGAAATCTATATAAATATCTTTAATGACCGAAAAAAACAAAATTAGGCTTAGGCTCTCGTGGGAGTCCGGACAAAAGTTAAAACCTTTATAGCCACGTCTACACATGTTTTAAATTGAGAAAAAGATTTAATCTTGCATAGTTAGAAATTACCTAAACATTTGTTATCAAACGCCCCGAATGGCGTTTTCATTTCAGAAATTGAATAAAATACATAATGTTATATTTATATTAAATTATTTGTATTTAGATTTATCAAAATTTGTCTATCTAATAATAACCTTTTTCCTTACAAACGTTAAATAAATAATGCAACATAAACTACTTGTTAAAACAGTTGTTTCACAACATAGCTTGTTATATTAAATCATCCTATATAAATTGTCATACATATCACTTTGAGGTGACTCATTGTATAACAAAATGGAATTTATACTGCTGCTATTTTTCTGACGGGAATTATACTGACGCGTAATAGTATTTTAATATCTACCAAATAAGTTTTTCCAAAAGGTTTCACTTGAATAACATTTAAACTTCGTAAAGTACAACAAATAAAGTAACGTTACCTTCGTTACAAATCAGCTGTTGTACAACATAACCTACAACATAAAATCAGCTGTTGTACAACATAACCTACAACATAAAATCAGCTGTTGTACAACATAACCTACAACATAAAATCAGCTGTTGTACAACATAACCTATAACATAAAATCAGCTGTTGTACAACATAACCTACAACATAAAATCAGCTGTTGTACAACATAACCTACAACATAAAATCAGCTGTTCTACAACATAACCTACAACATAAAATCAGCTGTTGTACAACATAACCTACAACATAAAATCAGCTGTTCTACAACATAACCTACAACATAAAATCAGCTGTTCTACAACATAACCTACAACATAAAATCAGCTGTTGTATGAAATCTTATATTATCACTTAATTTAAGCTAAAATATGAAGCACATCCCGTGAAGGATGAGATGACATCTGTCGTGCAGAACAGCAGTTATACCGTTCGCTTCATAACGATTAGTAATACCGCTTAGTGTTGCTTCGGATTATACGCTATAACCACTTAACTTTACACGTTAAATAAAAAAAGTAAGTATTTTTGAACACTCTAACTTGTTACATAGTGCAAACATTTATCTTTAACGGCTTATATTTATCGACACGTTTCGTAAATGAAACTATTATCAATGATGTATTATCTAGTATGGAAAAACGTTTCTACTAACTGTATATTTCCCAACTCATATTTTAAAACCTTCCAATGTCCCCAGTGGATTGCTGTTAAGTTGGCAACCATGAATTAGCCGCTGCAGCTTTATCTATCTGTGCTTTACACTGTTCATAATAGACAATAGTCTTTCGTTATCAATGGGAAAGGAAACAGAGAGCGAATTTATCTCTCTCTGGGTGACTTTAAATATCTTTCGAAAATAATGGACTACTTTAAAGCCCGTACTTAATACTTTTATCTGAAAATAATAACAAAATTGTAACGTAAGTGAATGTATTGATTTATAATGATATTCTTTTCACTTTTATTTATATCCACCTAAGGGATATTTTATTTATTTTTCTTTATACGTTAGACTCAAACGTTTCCCCCTTGTACATAAAAACTAAATTATAGTAATGTATATTCTATACGTATGATAATGATATAGTATATATTTATAGTAATTATATATTATATATAATAAATCATTTTTTTAATAAAACGCTTTTATATAAAGTATCTCGTCAGTTCTAAGGGTTTTTAAGCTAGAAATGATTTCTCTAAACCTAAAGAAAATGGTTGTCCTAGTTCTAAGGCGACCAGGTACAGTGACTATTCTCGCCTAAGAATGATGGTATTCCACTTTAATATAGTAAGGATTAAGAAACTAACGAAATATCTTTTTCTCTGTTGAAGGATAGAGGTGGGATCATGACAGTACCTGTGAAGAGTCGCGAACGTAAGTCATCCTACTCTCTTTTGGAGTTATAGTAAGGTTAATTTGGTGTATACCCGTACCGTAGCGGAAATGATTCAACTACATTGTCCATCAGTTACGTTAAACTGTCTTCAGAAAGGATTTATTGTTTTATAAATATGTTTTATAACATATTTATTGCTTTTAGTTTTATAATGTGCTTCATAAATAGGCTTTTATTAAAATGTGTTAGGCAAAGATAGGAGGCACGCTATGATATTTTTATCATCGATTTAATTATTTGTGTACTAATAATTATTATTATTAGTTTAATTATTATTATTATTATTATTATTAGTTTAATTATTATTATTATTAGTTTAATTATTATTATTAAGTTAAAATTAACTTGTTTTGTTGTAGTGCTGTTTATAAAATATTTTATAATTATTTGATATTGTTGTAAGCAATGTTTATATGGGATAAAAATGTGTTAAATCATGCTGACATATATTATTTACTAAACGGCTTTTTCTAAGTTCATGGTTGTTTGTACATTTTTTCACTTTTATCGAATGCTTAATCTATAAAAGTAATTTAGGAAATAAATGATTTCTAAATTGTATTTCGTACAACCCTAACATCTTGTCTAACTCAAATAATAATTATTAGTGACAATTTTATATAAAAATGACATTGCTCTCTAACATACAATTATTTTCCCTCGCCACAAAGTGGTCCTTCTTCTAATAACAGTCCTGGAATTTCCATCGAAGTCGCCACAAAAGACGCAATTCCTGGATAAATGTTGTGGACGTAAGTTGAGCACAGATACAATTTCATTGGGATTTTTATGACATTTTGTGTTAAATTCAAAGGATCAAAACCGGTTGTGACCGTGATACGTTTAAATGCATCTGTCGAGAAAAACGCATATTTCAAATTTCTATATCTAAAGGTTTGATAAAACTTAGTGATTTTCAAGACACCTAGTAAACGATTTTTCTTTAAAAATAATTTGATTTTATATATTTTAGTAATAAAATTGATCTGTCGTATATTTTATAAATACTTCCTTATTCCTGATGGGAATGTCTCGTAGAGGAATGGACAAAGCAAAGCAGGAGTTTTAAATGACGAAGATTGCATAGCAGTGACGTCGGTACATAATATTTTAAGGTAATAATTAGTTAGGTTTGTCTAAATCGATTGTTCCTTGAAAACACGATGCCCAGAATATGTTAAAGGTGAATGGAAAAACATATTATTAGGTATAAAAACATTACGTACACGAATAGTTTTGAATAAAAAAAGGCTATGTCGTTAAATGGTTAGAGAACTTAATTAACTTAACTTAACTTAATATAGATTCCCTATGGCGGTAAAGGATATTTCTGTATACCTTTTCAGTCCCAGATCGACTCACCTTATAAAAATGTGTCTCTAAGGTCAAACTTTGGGTAAAAATTTGGAGTTGAAGCGCTGGCCACTATACCTTTACTACTGTATGGCAAAAGTAAGGAAACACTACCCTGTCCCTCTTTCGTCAAGTCTCATTGTATACAAACAAATCAACGTTATGACGTTAAAAACTCAAAAATATAGAACGGTTTTGATAATATACAAATTTCGGAATGTAGCAATTTAAAACATTTTCAGAACATATGTAGTTTTATTTACATATGTGACTAAAATAAGAACAATGAGACAATGTTTCAACTTAAACAAAATGTAATAAAATGTAAAACTATCTTTAAGTATGGATTAGGTTTATAATTTTCTTCGTATGTAATTTAATAAACTTTAAATATCTTTTGGAAATTACTTATAAAATTTGGCCCTTAAGAAGGTAACGACAGATTTCTAAAATCGTTTTCGAAACACATCTGTGATGTTGAATCTAAAAACAAAAATATTTTACTAACTTTTGTTGATAAATATGTTGTTTTTTTTAAATCAATGACTATTAGATTTATATCCACCTTACCCTCGCTATATAGCTATGCTACGAATAGGGATATAATATGGTATAAACAGTAATTAAATAAACCTTAACTAAAATCATTGACTAACAAGCAATGAATTATATCTGTGACATGTATCAATGATAAAGTCAAGAACAAAAAGTATAGCTAATAACATATCTATATAATGACTTATATTTTATACGTTTACCTTATACAGGTTCTAAAATAGATAATATATTATTATACTCATTGATGATGATATCTTTGTCATTGAAATGCGTTGGATATATAAATAATTCACTGTAAGTTTGTGTTTGTTATTATTTACCATAAGCCTTTGCCTACAGCACAAGCACGTCATACAACGTTATAGCAGGTGTGCCATTTGACTTTGCCCCTCAGATCAGTTTTAACGTTTTGATTTCCTAAACGCAAATGATCCAATAAATAAGCCATTACGTTATTACGAGACATTGTAGTACGCATCACATAGAAAACACAACCTTACAAGAAATCAATATAACTCTATGACTAACCGCTGAGGCACTTAATCCAGGTTCCAAGCGTAAACATTAAATGTTCTTTTTATTATCCCATATTACACTCCTTACTGATCAATGGTGTGCCTGTCTCTTTAGGCTATTATTTAAACACCAATGCACTTGAATCATTTATTAAATTCATATCAATGAAAACAGTTTTTAATTAAATTTAGAAATGACAAATACCAAATTTGCTTCATTTAAAGGCTTATTAAAAGATTTATTAAACACCATATTAAAAGGCTCATTAAAATTTATATTAAAAAGCATATTAAATTCCATATTAAAAAGCTTATAAAAGATATATTAATAGTCATGTTGAAACTCATATTATAAGGTATATTAAAAAGCATATTGAAAACCATATTAAAACATATTAAAAGGGTTATTAAAAGAATAGTAAAACTCATATTAAAATGCATATTAAAAAGCATATTGAAAACCATATTAAAACATATTAAAAGGGTTATTAAAAGCATAATAAAACTCATATTAAAAGGTATATTAAAAAGCATATTGAAAACCACATTAAAACATATTAAAAGGGTTATTAAAAGCATAATAAAACTCATATTAAAAGGTATATTAAAAAGCATATTGAAAACCATATTAAAACATATTAAAAGGGTTATTAAAAGCAATTCAAAACTCATATTAAAAGGTATATTAAAAAACATATTGAAAACCATATTAAAACATATTAAAAGGGTTATAAAAGCATAATAAAACTCATATTAAAAGGTATATTAAAAAGCATATTGAAAACCATATTAAAACATATTAAAAGGGTTATTAAAAGCATAATAAAACTCATATTAAAAGGTATATTAAAAAGCATATTGAAAACCACATTAAAACATATTAAAAGGGTTATTAAAAGCATAATAAAACTCATATTAAAAGGCATATTAAAAAGCATATTGAAAGGCATATTAAAAGCCATATCAAAAGGCTTATTAAAAGGTATATTATTTAAAACGGAAAAATCTGCAAATTATACCAGGAAAAGCTATGTTTAAAAGCATATTACTTATTTATTAAAACTGTTCAAATGCATTTTAAAACATAAGTTATTGTTGTAAGCCTAGATTATTTCGACTCAAAATGAAGTGTATTTCCTATGTGATTTACTTGCTTATTAATATTATGAAAATCAAAATTGATTTAGGACTATATGTTTTTGGCATTCAATTAGGTTTCCTACTTGTTATATTTGATATTTTCTTGCACAATTTTGCCTTTTTCTATGACAACACCACCGTGTAAATCTGGTCTTGACGAAAAATGTATTTATTTACTTGAAAAATATTGGTCACCTATGATCTTTTGTAGCTCATGATTGAAACTGTTTGTGCATAAAATGAAATAAAAATGACAAAACCTCAAAATACTGCTAACCGAAGGCTGTGAGGTAAAGTGGATAGAGCAGTAGCTATGACACTATAGGTTCTTAGTTTGATACCTGGTAGTGCAAAAGTTTTTCTGTGCGCTTTCTCTGTTTCAAGGAACTCTCAGCCTGGGAAAGTAAGGACCTAGAAAGAAGGCCAGAGTAATAATATCATATTATGTGAGTGATTGTTATACTATTTTTATTATAATAATATATTGATAAATTACAGTACAATAATGTAATCATAAGGTACAGTTTGTAAATATTTTGTTTCTTCCCCCCGCTCAGAATGACTATCAGGCTAATTAAAAAATCGGTTGGTAATATATTTCCAAATCTACAATTTTTTAATCAAATCCAAAATATTTTTAACAATAAGTAATTAGGGAATATCCTCGTTTAATTAATTACTTTCAAAAATCATTTCAAGAAAAATTCTACAAAAGGTGGCAAAAACGTTTTTAAGGGAGTACTAAAGAAAAGAAGTTTCAAGTTTCCAATTACTACTTTGTACAATATTGTTAGTAATCATCGAGGCAGGAAAGAAATAATTTTTGTTCAGTTGAAGAAAGAATGAAATAATAACACCTTGGCGTTTCTATATAAAATCAACAGGTATAAGGTACAGACAATATTACACACACACACTGCAACGTCCCCCCCTCTTTCCTTAACCGTCCCTACTACCGCTGCTCTACGCGGTTGTTTGCTGTTTGTTGTATCCCTTCTTGCAGAACAGTAAAATTTTGTTGTTTACAAGAAAACATATTTATAAACAACCAAAAATCTGCCTATCACCCTGCTGGTAAAACCGTGCTAAACTCCCTGAGTTAAGTGTATGTTTCCTGCTCGTAGGGCCAAGCCCACAACAAGCCTATTCCCGCTGACTACTATTTAAAATACGTATAAACACTCCTAAATTAGTTTATCAATTGTGTATGGTCTAAGTATAGTCACACATGTCAAATTAATAGTCAGCTGGAAAGAAACACATTTAGAATAATACACATAATAAACACAGAGTCTTACCACCTGATGATGATCTGCAGAGACAGCAAGGGAACGTGCAAAATATGATTGTGTTTAAAAATACCTATTTTAAAAGGCTCCTGTGTCCTCTTAAACACAATCTGCCAGTAGATAAATCTCTGGACTTTTACACAAAAAACCAACTAATCTTTAGACTAGCTCATGAAGTTAGTAGAGAGAAACTCTTAAAACATTAGGCTTTATCTATTACCATTTAATGAAATTTAATTAAATTTGTTTACTGATTTAATAATCATTTTTATATTAGTTGGAAAAAGCTAAACAGTTTTTATTGGTTGTTTGACACAGGATGGAATGCAAATAATCTTGATTTTTATGACATTTTTAATTCTATTTATTTAAATAAAACAGAGAATTTATCCTTTTAAGTATTACACAATTATATTAACAAAACAATTCACTGAGTTACTTCTTGTTTCTTATGCTTTAAAAAATCATACTTTGCATATAAATTGATTACATTGACATAAACATAAAATTATTTTCCAAATTACACATAATAACATTTTATCTCCTATATGGAATTGGTAAATCCATATTTTATGACCTTTAATTTTTAAATTTATAATATTCGAAAATTTCTCATTTCCTTTAAATAAACGGCTTATGGCCAAAAACCTTTTTGTAAGTTTAATATTCATTATTTTAAATATTCTGAACACATAAATTCATTTACTTAGCATACAATTTGTTAAAATTTTATAAAGAGTGAAGTCATTGTTTTAAGCTTGCAGATTTGTTTGAATTAATTAAAATTAACTAACTAAATTTGACGTGTCTGGTATCGAATAAAGAAAATGACTTGCCAAAGATGTTCCTGCCGGTCCTCGGGGTCCCTCGTCTGGATTTCCTGGTCCTTGGACACCGGAAGTCGCCATCCCTGGTTCGTCGGTGGTGGTTTCCCTCTATTCGAGCGTCCTGGAGGCTGAGTCTGGAGCCTTCATCCTTTGGTGGTCCTGGATGTCGAAAGCGCTGAGGTTATGGTCCATCTGGCCTTGTGACGGTCCTACTCACGGTCCAGCATAGCGTCCCGCGGCACCTCGTGTTAAAAAATTATTACAGACTGTCTCTAAAGGCTTAGAGACCAAGTATATATAGCGGTGAATTTAACCTACCTCACCCCGCCTGCAAAGCTTGCTATCGCTCGATTTATTCCTTGTACAGGCAAGTCGGGCAACGAAACTGTTTTAGCTTGCATGGTTTGATTATTAATTTTAGAACACTGAAAAATGTCTATTTTATTGAAACTGCTCTAACTTTTTTGTTTCTTAAGTTTTTTGAATTTTGTTTTCTCTAATGTTCATTCTAGCTTATTGTGGTTCTTTTCAAATGTCGATGAAAGTTCTACGTGGTTTGGTTCGTAATATAGCTTTTTTAGGCACTTAGAATTTTTTCGCTTCACTCCCGATGTTCAAATTTAGTTAGTTATTACAAATTTATTTTATAACATTTTTTAATTTAGCTTAACCATTCTATTTAAGGTTGTATTTAATTTTTCCCTCTTTATTAATTGTATAATTCCCTACTTGATTATTTTAAAAACAGCTTTATTTCTAAAAAACAGGAAATTACTTATTTCCCATTTGCCACGGTCTCCCAGACCGTTGCAACACACACACACACACACACACACACACACACACACACACACACACACACACACACACACACACACACTCACACATATCTATATATTTATATTTATATAGATAGATAAATACACACACACACACACACACACACACACACACACACACACACACACACACACACACACACACACACACACACATATATATATATATATATATATACATTTAAATACTATAACATGTATTCTTGTGTATTAAGAAAGAAATAAAACAATTTACAAATACAAGAATAATTTTATGAAATTACAAGTCAAACTTTTCATTGGCAAACAGTACCAACATCCTCAGGAATACTAGAAATTTAACATCAACCATATATATATATATATATATATATATATATATATATATATATTAGGGATGGGCCGATTCCTAAAATTTTCGATTCCGATTCCGATTCTAAAATTTTCCGTTCGATTCTCGATTCTTTAGTCGATTCTCGATTCTTTCAAATTATATTAGCTTACATTCTAGTTCTCTAATAATTAATTTAGTTAACATCTTAGTCATATGGCAAAACCTGTTAAAATTTCTGTTTTGATGTAGTAGGCTACACAAAACCTTCAACCTTGATTTATCAATAGGAATTTTTTTAAACATAAAAACATCAGATTAAAGTAATGACTTATTTTAAAGTTAAAAATCTGAACTTTAATTATTTTATGACGTTTGAAAAAATTCCTAAGCCTATTTACATTGTCTCCCAAACAAAACAAAAATTAAAAACAAACGAACAACATAAAAAGTAAAAAATTAATACAAATAAGATAGTTTTTAATATTTAAAAGTCTGGCAGGTAATGTACATTTCTGTTCAAAAACACAAGCATTTGAACACGTTGTGGGTCAAGCTAGTTTCATCGCTAGTCACATATAGCTCCTGAAGTTGAGGAAGGTTTTTCAGAAAACACTGTCGCGAGTGGGCAGACAGGTATTTTATTGCCATTGCATTTAAATGAGGGTATTTGGCACTTTGTACTGCCCAAGACTTCCCAACATCACAATCTGGACTGGCTAATGGTTCCCCCAGATAATTGTTTACTTCTTCTTCTACTGTCAATTCCCCTAGGTACCTTCTTCCTCAACATTCTGGATTAGTGAGGCATACCTTATCCACATCTGGTGGGACCTTTTTTTCTGCAGGTGTCTGGAGCAAGTGCAACTGATTCAGGCCTATTTTGTATTTATTACTCAATCCCAGTTGATTTTTAACCGACTATCACTTGTAGGTCCTGTGTCTGAGGATAAAGTTTCTTCAAGTATAGATCTTTTTTGTTGATAAATTTGGGCAAAATGAATGTTGTTCAAGTGCTTTTTCATATTTTATATATTATGTGGTTTTCCACCGTCAGTTTCTGTTAACCGTC
>JBAIZL010000008.1:13388287-13510787 GCA_036971475.1 Prosapia bicincta
AACTCCTTGTTTATAAAACGTTGTATTACTAAAAACGCAATAATAACTGTTATTGGTTATTTAAAATGAAAAATTTTCACTTGTTTAAAATGAAACTCTAGTAAATATATTTTCTTTAAAGAAGAGTAAAATCCTAATACGAAATGAGGTTTTCTTTTATTTTAAAACCGATAACTAATTATTAAGACTAATAAGTGCGCGCTTTCCACAAGAACAGCAATTCCAAGGAACAGAAGTGGGACAGACGTTATGTCCCCTCCTACAAGCTGGCGTTTGCAAAATTAATGACAGCTTTGTGGTGAAATGTACATTTGGGAATTTCATAAACACGGCGGACGTCAAAATTAAATTTAGAAGATTACTTATGTTTTTAATAATAGTGTTTTTAACAGTCTTGTTCATAGAATAAAAACGGAAAGCTAGGGGAACGTTTGTTAAGCAATGCGATGCTAAGAAATGACTCGATAATACATCGACTATGTACATTTAAACTATTATAAGCATAATCTCTACAAAAAAAACAATAAAATCGTATAAATGAGATTTAGATAGTATTGGCTACAAATATGGATTTTGTGTCTTGTATAATAACGAACGTAATTTCAACATGACCCGCGACGTCTGGACAACGTATTTCTTTAACCATTCACAGCATTGGAGAGATGTGTTCTAATTTTCTCGTGCTACGGAAAAAGAGTTCCTTCGCCATAAAATTACCTCTGTTATTTTTCCATGTTTTGACCACGCATTCGTCATGTTTTCCTATTAAAGAGTCGCATTTTGTCTTTGTTGCTTTCCATAGCGGTGAATTCCATCTCTGTACAGTATAATAATACGAAACTCTGTAAAGTTGTTTTAATATTTTATAGCCCTGTCTAGAAAACAAATACGAGAAAGGATTATTCATTGTTTTCGAACAGATCATACATTGTAGTTGACCGCCCAAAGGTTTACCAGGACAAGACTATAATCTGCTAGCCTTTAATCTTTAAGATAAGTCTCATTCTGGAAATGGACTGCTTTTAAAAGAACTCTTAGACACTTTGATAATAAAACCCGATGTGTTTTTTTCCATTTTCAAACCGGCCTTTGTTAACTGATTACTAATAGTTTTCTATTATTGTTATTTTTATGTGAAAATACAATTTTAAAATAATGTTTCATTTTTTTTATATATTACTTGTTTTTTAAGAAACTAAAAACAAAAAACAAGTATAATATGTTGTTTTTATAAGTATTTTTTATTTTCTCATGTTCATTTTTTTAAAAAAATCGTTCTAGAAATAAATACAAATGTTAAATTTAGTTTGAAGTTTTAATTGAAATGATAATTTTCTAATAAAACATATAATATAAACAAATTTGTTTAAAAGTCAATTCTTACTTACGTCAACACAAAATTTTATTATAGTTATTTTTATTAAATAATCATAAATAATATGAATAAAGTAACATAAATTATGCGTTAAAACTTCTTTTCTACCATATAACCTATAAAATAAAATCAGTTGTTTTATGAAATCATATGTTAGGCCTATCACTTATTTTACGAAATAACTATATTGCATACTTTGCCCCTATTCTGAAAGGTTTGTCTGCCATATAAAACTGAAATTAATTCATTAAGATTAATTAATGAAATAATATTTGGAAAACTATATCAAGTTCGAGTGTCATCCACTACAAGTTTAAAAAAAAATGTATTTGAACTTTAGTGATTGAATCAAAAGTATTTTATTAACGATTGAAAATTTGAACACGAGATGTTAATAAAGGAGATTGTGAACTATTAGAAGAAACTGAATGAATAAAGCTTTCCAATAAGAACTTTAGTTACACTCCAATAGAATTGCCAGTACTGGGCGGAATTAGGAATGAGTAGAAAGCAAGCAATACAACGTAACGTTAGATAGGCAACAGCTCTTACACATCTTGCACCATGGAACGGTGCATTAAACTCACCGCTTCTTGTATGGTGGTAACTTTATCGTACTTCCTCAGGATATATTTAGAGAATTTCAAAAGTTCTTATGAAAACTTATTCAAGAGAGAACAAAATTGTGTTGTATTTTTAGTAGCATAATGAAACTTATGAACGATGGATGTAATACAATTAGGATTAGGAGAGAGTTGTAAAATCTCAGGTTATATATATGGAGTGATCATTGCATCTTGTATACAGAACTGCGAGCCTGAGGTAGATGTAGCCTCTATAGGGGTATTAAGGGGGGCATAGATAGAACTAATCAAAGGACATAATTATAGCCTGGCTTTGAGACGCAGAAGCCCAGATTTGTAGAACTGCTTTAAGTGTTAGGCGAATCCTACAAATTGACACACTTTTATTGCTTATGGTCTCATTTAATCTTTCTGATATTCCGGGCACGTGACTATTACACGTGAGTCAAGGTCATTATTGTCTCCACCTGGGGGTATATGTTCGTATTGTAACCCCATCTATATTGTCAACTATTTCTTATCATTCTTTCGCGATAATAGTCACACTGAAAGCCGCACTTAAGTTATAGGAAACCCTGCGTCGAGCTGCTTGTAGAGCGTCAATAAATATTTTGAAGCTAGCTGAGCTAAAACTCGGTTCAGAAGTTTAGGAGAGTACTGCACAGTGCTCAACTAACTAGACCGCCCAGACACTACAAGCCACCACTAGCCGCCTCTCTAGACAGAATACAGTATGAAAGTTTTAATCTGGTACGGAGATATAAAGCATTTCAAATACTTACTTATTTTTCAAGCGACAATTAAAACACGCTTGACCAGGAAAAATTTCAAATCTCTTGTGCCGTGCGACAGGGGAGGGATTGGAAGGTCCAGCTGTCGACGAGAGTATTCCGGCAATATACATTGCAGGCTGCATTATCTTAAGAAATGCTCTCACCTTTTTTTAATTCTATATAAGCATCTATCTGTGACCCTTAGTTACTGACAGCTTTGTACTGTCAGAAATCCTGTCTGTGGAATGGGGAGTGCAAGAAGTATTTTATAACCACAAAGGAAATTTTGAAAATTCTATTAAATTGATCGCTATTTAAACACCTAAAATTAGAAAGTTAATTTAAAACAATGCTTATTTATTACGTCAACAAAATAAGATAATTCAATTTGTTTTAAATCTAATTCCAATGCAAATTAAATTCATAACGAAACTCACTTTCGGAAGCCAGATTAGGAAATATTAAGAAACAGTAATTCCATGAAAGCAAAACTCCATTTTAATTTTAAGCCTTTTATTATTAACTAACAATGACTTGCAACGTAATTTTAGTTAAATTTTGGAAAATAAATTTACCATCAAAGAATGGTTAGTGCAAGAGCAAGGTTTTATTTTAGCACGTTTTCGAAATTTCAAGTAACTTGAAAAAAGCAACACTAACAGAAGATGGATATTTCAA
Source organism: Prosapia bicincta (assembly GCA_036971475.1). NCBI lineage: Eukaryota > Metazoa > Arthropoda > Insecta > Hemiptera > Cercopidae > Prosapia > Prosapia bicincta. Next base: position 13,391,698 of record JBAIZL010000008.1, read on the forward strand.
CTCAATTTTGACCTAAACAAAGACTGATAACCGTCATAGACATCGTAAATCGAGAAATCGTAAAAGGATTATTCTAATTTCCTGGTTAAAAATGCCTAAAAACACATTTTTGTTTGATAATTATTTGTTTTTATGATTTTGATTATGTTTATTCTGTCTCTCTCTGTCTGTCTGTCTGTCTCTCTCTCTCTCTCTCTCTCTCTTATATTTATGTTTTACAAGCTTCAACTTAACTATCAACTAGAGTAACAATTATTTTTTTGATAAAGTAAACAATTTGTAAGCCAATGGAATTGCTAAGACTTGAAATACTATAAGATCTTCTGCACACTTAATGATGGTCCCTACGAAACTGTTTTTTAATTGTGCAAAACGTGTAGAAACAATGTCAGTGATTACTTAACAAGTTATAATTTTATTTTTTTTAACGAGAACCGACTTGAAAAAACTCCGAATACATGTTTTTACCTACTAAAAAGTAAAAAATAATTTTACGATAGCGAAAATATAAGTTATTATAAGCCAAAAACTTGACGTCGGCGACGAACTTCATACTTGGACTCATATTTAACATATTGAACGTAACAAATAAAGCAATTTTAGCTTTAATGGTATTGAAGCTCCTTGCCATGTAAATTAACAAATTATGATATACACACAGGCTATTCAATAATTTCTTCCATACACTTATTTTATTGATGTAGTGTAAGAAATTTATTTAATTTATGATACAAAAGGATTAAGGAGATATGATCTCGTATATTATAAGCATCTACAGTAATCATATTACACGTAAAGCGCTCAAAGAAGGTTGAATTATCCCCTATCTGTATATCTGAATGAAAAATATGAAGTCTCATATTGTATGTTCTTTGCCGAATGTTTGGAGTAGATTTGACGGATTAGCAAATAGCAGGCATGGTTGCGGCGCCGATTTTAAATTTTGTGGGTAATAAGCTTATGATAAATTATGTTTTCGTTATCGGAGAACTAATTTTTTACATTTTAGTAAGTAAACATTATATATTCGGGGTTTTTTAAAGTTTGTTCTGTTTAAAATAAAATATTTTTCAATTTTAGAGGTATGATCTTTAATTTCTATTTACATTATAATAGAATTTCGTTTCATGTTGATTATGTTGGCAAAGTTTCAACTATTTATCAACACAAATTTCCGTTGTGTATAACCCTCTAATCATATTGCTTGATCGTTGTTCAAATAATTGACATGCCCTTGAGGAATACAATAAGCATATCAGTTTTCAGACAAATAAATTGACTAATTTATGTTTGAAATTCCATTGACGAATTTTCCTCAAGTTCTACATAATATTCCTTATCTTGCAATTATTCATTTTCATTTAAGTTTAAAAACGTGTTAGTAATCATAGAATATAATATCTCAAGTAAATATTCCATAATGTTGTCTCTAATAGTTACTAGGAAAACAGGTTCGTACACATAAAATATTAATAAAAAAAAATTGAAAATTGATATTAAAGTTATATTTAATGAATTTTTAATTTATATTTAGACAATCATTGAACCCATATTGACATATAACTTGATATAACTCGAATGAGATAAGCCAAATTAAATACACAGAAAAGTCGGTTAAAGAAAAGATAGACATGACTCACAAATGTGAAGAATTTTTATTAAAATGTGTTTAATCAAGCAATATTTCATATTATAAAAAAATTAAAAATTAAACCTATAAATATTAAAATTATTATTATTTATTATTTCGAGTAACTATATAAAAATTGAGAGAGTAGAGAGAGAGAGAGAGAGAGAGAGAGAGAGAGAGAGAGAGAGACAGAGACATACAGACAAACAAAGAGAGAGAGAGAGAGAGAGAGAACAGTTTCCTAAAGTTGGAAAATGTTAGGTGGTAGAATTCATGAACCAATTAAGCATTAAGAATCAGGAAATTACATTTACCCTCGAAAAATAAGTGGGTGATGTATATACTCATTGTGTTCTACGTAAAATTGGTCGCATTCAGCTGCAATAAACATGTTTCGGAAAGATTGGAAAATAAAAAAAAGATTGCGAAATGATAAATATTGTTGAAAACATAAATCAATAATATTAATGGGTAAACGCATCAAAATTAATTCCGGAGATCGAAAAATAAAAAATGAGATAAATGACATTATCTTACAATTGGATTGAACACCTGCAATCTAGCTAAAATAGCATAGACACGTTTAAGCAACTTTAGTATTAGTATTATATTAGGGAATACGAAAAGCATCAACCACGTTTAGAAAAATCGGTGCTGCATAAGAATTTTTGAGAAGAATTTGTTTCATTATATATATATATATATATATATATATATATATATATATATATATATATATATATATATATATATATATATAAAGAACATAAGTCAAAATACAAATACAAGAATTATAATTGAATTTACAATTCAAAGCTTTTCGTTGGCTAACAGTACCAACATCATCAGGAATATTAAACAATTAAAAATTTGTTGTTATTAACAATTTTTAATTGTTTAATATTCCTGATGATGTTGGTACTGTTAGCCAACAAAAAGTTTTGAATTGTAAATTCAATTATAATTCTTATATTTGTATTTTGACTTATGTTCTTTATTAATACACAAGAATACATATTGCAATATTTATATATATGAAACAAAAAGAAAATAAATCACAAGATGAAGAATCATATTTTACTTATTAAATATCTTCTGCTACAAAAATCAAGTGTAGAAGGGTATGTAATTATTAGAAACGATAATTTGCACAACGTTAAATTTTTTGAAAAAGTAAATTATAAAATAATGTTTATTGATTTAGGAATTTTTAGATAAATATAAGAAAACTAACTTAATGAATAATGGCAAAGGGTCTACATCTAATTTTCCATCCATTTTATTCATGAGTTAATAAATGGAAAGGTTTTTACATTATATATAATTTTAATTGGTAAATTTTTGTGTTCATCGATTAATTTTTTTAAAAGTCTAATTTCTTAAGGTGTAATTTTACATACGTGGTTAAATCAGTTACCAGTGGTGTCTTGTCTAAAAAATTCTGTAAATTAATTGTTTAATTAGGTATCTGAAGAGGGTTACCATGCAATTGAAATAAACATTAAGTGCTGATTAATCAGTAATATATTATTTTCTTTTTTTGGATATTGGGTTGTTATTGGGATAAATTATTATATTGAATGTTTCTAATATAAAAACGTTTATACGAAATCGTAAGAAAATAAGAGAAATATAACAGCTTAGAAACGTAATCGTGGTGAAGCCCGAATAATCCGGAAATTACAGTCGCATTGTAGAGTAGATGCCATAAATATGTCTACGATACTTTGACCCAGTTGTATTGTACACTTCCGTTATTCTTTATAACTTATTCCCAAGCGAGTAGATATAGCTTAGATAGTTTATCCAAATATAATTTATACCTACTTAAGGTTATATATCACGGCCTGCAAATAGATAATACACCACTCTTCAGATAAATCATTCCTTTATAGGATTGTAGGGTTAGCTGTGATTATAATATTAAATGTGGAGTGTTAATGATGTGTCCCTAACCTAAACTAGTGTAATCTAACACGATTTAACCAAACCTAACTTAATTTTCTTTGCAAAAGGTTAACGAATATTATTGCACTAATTATGTCAATAACCTTACCTAGCCTTTAGGGTTCTTTTTAAAGTTTTATAATAATATCCCTAACCTAAACTAGTGTAATCTAACACGATTTAACCAAACCTAACTTAATTTTCTTTGCAAAATGTTAACGAATATTATTGCACTAATTATGTCAATAACCTTACCTAGCCTTTAGGGTTCTTTTTAAAGTTTTATAATAATATCCCTAACCTAAACTAGTGTAATCTAACATGATTTAACCTAACCTACTTTAATTTTCTTTGCAAAATGTTAACGAGTATTATTGCACTAATTATGTCCATAACCTTACCTAGCCTTTAGAGTTCTTTTTAAAGTTTTATAATAATATCCCTAACCTAAACTAGTGTAATCTAACATGATTTAATCTAACCTACTTTAATTTTCTTTGCAAAATGTTAACGAGTATTATTGCACTAATTATGTCCATAACCTTACCTAGCCTTTAGGGTTCTTTTTAAAGTTTTATAATAATATCCCTAACCTAAACTAGTGTAATCTAACATGATTTAACCTAATATACTTTAATTTTTTCTTTGCAAAATGTTAACGAGTATTATTGCACTAATTATGTCCATAACCTTACCTAGCCTTTAGAGTTCTTTTTAAAGGTTTATAATAATATCCCTAACCTAAACTAGTGTAATCTAACATGATTTAACCTAACCTACTTTAATTTTCTTTGCAAAATGTTAACGAGTATTATTGCACTAATTATGTCAATAACCTTACCTAGCCTTTAGGGTTCTTTTTAAAGTTTTATAATAATATCCCTAACCTAAACTAGTGTAATCTAACATGATTTAACCTAACCTACTTTAATTTTCTTTGCAAAATGTTAACGAGTATTATTGCACTAATTATGTCCATAACCTTACCTAGCCTTTAGGGTTCTTTTTAAAGTTTTATAATAATATCCCTAACCTAAACTAGTGTAATCTAACATGATTTAACCTAATATACTTTAATTTTTTCTTTGCAAAATGTTAACGAGTATTATTGCACTAATTATGTCCATAACCTTACCTAGCCTTTAGAGTTCTTTTTAGAGTTTTATAATAATATCCCTAACCTAAACTAGTGTAATCTAACATGATTTAACCTAATATACTTTAATTTTTTCTTTGCAAAATGTTAACGAATATTATTGCACTAATTATGTCCATAACCTTACCTAGCCTTTAGAGTTCTTTTTAAAGGTTTATAATAATATCCCTAACCTAAACTAGTGTAATCTAACATGATTTAACCTAATATACTTTAATTTTTTCTTTGCAAAATGTTAACGAGTATTATTGCACTAATTATGTCCATAACCTTACCTAGCCTTTAGAGTTCTTTTTAGAGTTTTATAATAATATCCCTAACCTAAACTAGTGTAATCTAACACGATTTAACCTAACCTACTTTAATTTTCTTTGCAAAATGTTAACGAGTATTATTGCACTAATTATGTCCATAACCTTACCTAGCCTTTAGAGTTCTTTTTAAAGTTTTATAATAATATCCCTAACCTAAACTACTGTAATCTAACACGATTTAACCTAACCTACTTTAATTTTCTTTGCAAAATATTAACGAGTATTATTGCACTAATTATGTCCATAACCTTACCTAGCCTTTAGAGTTCTTTTTAGAGTTTTATAATGATATCCCTAACCTAAACTAATGTAATCTATCATGAATTAAAATAACCTAGGTTGACCTAACCTAACCCAATATTTTTTGCAAACTTTTAGTGAACAATAATGTTTTATAATTATGCCCATAACTTAAACTAGCCTAACATGATCTAACCTAAACTAACATGAGCTTACGTAAACTAGCCTATCGCAATCTAATCTGACACGAGCTGTCCCAAAATAATCTAACTTTACCTAAACTAATTTTCTTTCTGAAATTTAGAGGAATAATAATGTTCTAATTCAGCCACTAACCTAACATGACCTGAGTTTACCTAACCTGACCTAGTTTGACCTAACCCAGTCTAATATGGCCTAACTAACCGGACATGACGCCTTTTTTTTATCACATGTGCGCTTTATAATAAAACATTAGTTTTGGGAATACTGTTTCCTTTCAGGTTTTCTTCAGTCTCACCTCTGCTCGTGCAACAATCTATTCCTCAGCCCTCCATCCCTACAACTCATTGTACCCGGATTTACTCCTTTACGTCTATTTTAACAATATTTTAAAGTTTTTTTCATGAATCACGTCTTTTTCTTCTACATTTCCCCCCTAGGAATCCCCACTCTTACTTATTTTTTTAAAATTATGTTTGTTGTGTTGTTTCTTTTTTCAGCAGTAAAATTTATTTCTGTACTACGTTTATCTGAAACAATCCGTTGCCAAACTCCTAGAAAAATAAATGGACGAACACCCTATTACGAACTATATTTTCTATTACAAACAATTTTTTCCTTTTACATTTATGGCCGCTTTAAAGTACTATGGACTTCCAGGGGCCTCAAAATAAAAAAAGGGAATGTCACTAAATGTTACAATTACCATTAATTGAATATTCTTTAAATTATTAGACTGGTTAAACATCATTTAACAAAAACAAATACGTTTTCATGGAAGAAGAGCATTTCGAGAACGAAAGCACTTAAAGTATCCCCCAACACTTTATATAGTGCGAGGCGAATCCAATTCCGGGCGTTCATTGTCAGGTTTAAGTGTTTCCTTGATTTTCGGCAGGGAAAGCACAACGTCTGTAATTAAATAATTTTAGAGATAGAATTCTCAGCAATATCGTGGGTGTATGGAACCCAAAGCTTCTTCTTCCCATACTTATAATCATAACTAAAAGTTAAGATCTTCAGCAATTGGAACACTTTTGTGTTTAATAATATGGTGCAAACACGATAGATTCCTTGTGCTATTCTTCTAACTAGCATTGTATATTTTGTTCCTAATTATTTTTTTTTATTATTCTTTCGTGAATTCTTTCCATTGCGAGCAACTTTTCATTCGTGAAAAACACTATCCTTAGACCACTTACCACTCGCTCGATGCTAAAGCTGTATTAAGGTTTACAATTATTGACGCTACTTACAATTTTCTATATTTCTCTCATCAATATTTAAATTTCTATAAACCGACTGCTGATACGCACAAAGTATGGAAGTTACTGATTGATATGTTGAAGCTCTAATTAACAACACACACACACATACACACACACACACACACACACACACACACAGATATATATATATATATATATATATATATATATATATATATATATATATATATATATATATATATATATATACAAATGATAATTTTGCAAATACCCTTAGTAAATGATTATCTTTGCAAATAAATAATAATTTTTGTATACAGACAAAACCGTTAAAACACATTAAATATTTCTTTTTCAATATTTAAAGTTTTAAAATTTAACTTCAAATCACAAGAGAGGAAAACTTACTTGGATTAATTTAATTTATAATTAATAAAATAAGAAGAATTTATAAAATACTTGTTATATATCCGACCAATAAAGGACAAACAAAACTGTCACTATTGATGTACTATTTATAAAATGTAAATCGGTATCTACTTGTAAAACGTTGATGGTTCTGTGTTTCTAAATAATTTCTTTTAAGAACTAGAAGTTTGTTTGTTATTTGCTTGAGTTTTCCCTCTTATTGTATCAAGAAAGTTTTAACGAAACCACTTTATGCCATTGATATATTGGAAAGAATTAATATGGACACAATCGGGGAGAGAGAGACAGTTGGATACCCAAAATTACAAAATGAAGGCTCAAAAGAAAACGGAGGAAAAGAAGACTGAAGAACGGTGATGAAAAAGATGGCGGTCGTGAAAAGGAGAGTTCTGAGCAATGCAGGTTGGGACGATAGAACAGTAAGAAGCAATCAGCTGCTGAGTGAAGGAAAATAGTTTACATTGTAAATATCTTTATCTATTTTTTATTCTTATTTCTCTCTCTTTTAGGAATCATTAAGTATAGGTAGCGATTTTTACTTGTTTTATAAAATTATTAAATAGTCATAAAGGAGAAGAACTACATATTTTCTTTAACTTTTCTCTTGTTGTCATTGCCTACACAACGTTGTTATTTGTCAGAGTCAGCTTACCACATATACACGTCCGACTGCAGGTTTACCACTAGAGTTTTTATGTAAAAAGACTTTTTTAGTGAACACGTACAGAAAATATGATTAAAATAATCCCATATATATATATATATATATATATATATATATATATATATATATATTAATAAATGCATTAAGTTGTTAATTTTCATAATGTTATACTTCTTATTTTGTTCGAAATTGAACAAAATTAATTATTGAAATGAAATTATTTTTTTTTCGATTGTGGCTTAATAATGATAAATGTTCTACCTTGTTTGAATACAAAATGTTGGAAAGTTTTGTGTAATGAATCCCAGGGGTGACTATGTTTTACACGGGAACTAAATTCATCTCATCTATCACGCTTGATTCCATTTCGCACTTCATATTTTAGCTTAAATTAAGTAATAACATATGATTTCATACAAATGCTGATTTCATGTAACAGGTTATGATATAGAACAGCTGTTTTAACACGTAGGTTATGATACTTTTTTTTTGTTTTTGTCATTAGTAAGCTAAAATGTAATTATTAAAGAATTCGTATTTCTATAAGTATATTAATTTATATTTCGATAAATATTACGTATTGTACAGTTTTATTCCAATATGTGAAATTTAAACTTCTTTAAGCGAGTCTGGAACGTTTTATGAACCGATTTCAATTAAATTAGTAGAATAATGTTTTTATTTGGTACATTTTTCAATAAAGATTTTCCATTAACACTTTCTTTTATTTTTTGACTACATAAACTAGATGCAAATAATACATTTGTTACCTACATTTTTAAAATGATATATCCAATGTTGGCCTGCGTTGCCTCATTCGTTCTTTATAGTAATTATTAGATTTAATAATTTAGTCTAATTATTAGATTAGTAATTATTAGATTATTAGATTTACGTAATTTGTTACGTAAAAAACAGGTTAGTTAATTTGGGCACTTTAAAGTTATGTTGTATATAAAATACGTAACCAAAGTCAGTTTTCATTACTTTATATAAAACGCCATCTAAGTGTAGAAATGGGAAGCTACAAGTTTTCTTTCACCCAACTAGTTAATGCGGTAACTTAGAGTATTAACTTCGTTAAAACATTTTATATTGGTTGGAAAGATGTGGGGAGGGGAGTTAAAACCAAAGTCCACAACTCAATTGGCATTTAGAGATTAGGATTTAATACGCTTTGAATGAAAAAAAGGTGTGTTAAGATTGAATTTTGTAACATATTTTATACGTAGGCTTATGCGTGCTTAGTAAATTGCCCTGTCAGAATATTTTATACAAGATCCAACTCTTTATGAGGATTTACTTGTGCTTATTCTATCCCGTTCCATAGGAACGCGAATCCAAGAGAAATCATGCAACAACAGTACAGACTGTATAATGTTTTGTGCGAAGTTTTAACAAAACAAAATTTCGTAAAGACTTGTGTAAATAACTAGACTAACATGTGTTTGTACGGAGTTAGTTTGTTAGCTTTCAGATAAATTATTGTTAACTGTTTGGTAGCTAAGCTGTAAATTTTAGATTTATTGATCTTGTTTGGTCTACATAAAGTTGTCGGTCTATTGTTGGAACGGGAGATTTGAGTCTGTTACTAACATTATCAAGTGAGACTTTAAAATACACGTTTGTTTTTCAGATAATTGAAAATCAATATTACTGAATAATGGATGTTAATAACAGAATACTTTGATGATAGCTTTTGAGGTGGAGGTAAACTAATGAATCATAAAAAAACGTATACTAACTGACAATTAATATTTTTTAACTGATAAGCATTTCAATGGAGTTATAAATGAGTCTTCATGTTCAAGGAGTTATAAATAATACAAAAACTTCTGTGTAAACATAAATCTATTTACCAATAATAACCTAATATTTAATTATTTGAATTAAAACTTTTCCTTTTTCTTAATTATAAAATGGCCTTATATAGTCGGATTCTTAGGTTAATTTTATACTCTGTATTGCAAAGATTTTTATTATTTTTTCAATCTTTGTATGTTTCCCCGATTATACAAACTTGTTCAGACGTTTTGCGTCGAGGTGCAGAGAGTTATTAAGGAGTTATAAGCTCCACTTAGGCCGTAAGTTCGCATAATATAGGAACCTATGACAATACTAACAAATAACCGAAATTAATGTAATCGTCTACATAATATTATAATGTCGCATTGAAGTAGGTTATAGGGTGTTTGTTTAACTTGAATTTATTTTCTCTGTTATTTATTCTACGAAAAACGCATATCACTTTTTAATTGCTAAACTCCCCAACAAGCTTTTATCAATATATAGTTAATAATTAATAAGAAGATTTTGTTGAGATATTGTATTATGATGTAAATTCATCCCATATTTGAAGCTAAAATTAGGAAGTCCTGACAGGTTAGGTATATCCTAACCCTACCAGATGAACAACTGAAATTTTAATACTCATTTCATTGGAAAGTATCATAGACAAGGAACCTAGTGAAGAGAATTCAATTAAATATTTTCGCTTTCGTAATTATAAAATGACTATTATCACCACTTCTATAATTTCTGTAATAACTCATATCCTATGGGGTGATACAGATCTCTAGCTTGGGGTATCCATGCGTAATTTAAACAATCTGTCACCAGTAAACTTGATGACTTCATGATGAACAGTCTTATTGAAAACAGCTCTTCTTAGGTCACAGACCTGCAATTATTTTTAGGAATGATGGAGGCTTTATGAAGACAGATGCGCTTTTATGGCGCCCACCTACATTGGTCAACACGTCGCCTAAGGGCTTAACTGCAAAAGATAGGCGTTTGCTTCTGGCTGACTGACCTCATAACTTTTAACTAAACATTTCAGTTAATTGTGTGTTTAGAAAATCTCACTTTCAGCCATTCAGTAAAATACTTCTCTCAAGGGGTCCCTACAGCTCACTGCAAACAAAAGTATTGGTATTAACTTTAAATCAGATCACAACAAGTTTAATTCTGGGTTATACACACAAAAATAAAATCTTATTGCACCTAATTTGACTAAATCGAAGCATTACCTATGTTGTACAATTACGGTTTGTAAAGTTTGCAAATCGTCATTCGCCACGAGTTTATTTTACCGGATTGCATTTATCACACAATGCTGAGTACATTCACGCACCGCTGGAGGGTAAAATTAACCCTCACCTCCCTCTCTCCAAAGTTATAAACCCGGTAAAGTGTCAAGTTGGAAGATTAATTGTTGAAAATGGTCCTGATTGGTAAGTAGCCCAATAAAATGAAACACAAATATTTCTTTGAGCAAGAGAATCGTGGAAAAAAGAAACAATTTAAAGCGATTAATATCGAGGCCAACTTCCGTTCCGTTACTGGATAGTGTAACACATCTGTGTTTTATAGATTGATACGAAACACATTGATTAGCTGATTATAGTGTGGGAGAGAAATAGTGTGTGTGTGTGTGTGTGAGTGCGTGTGTGTGTGTGTGTGTGTGTGTATGTGAATGTGTGACAATATGTGTATTATATATATATATATATATATATATATATATATATATATATATATATATATTATTTAGTTGTAATAACAAACTCTGGTGAGGAGTAGTTTTAAAATTTGCAAAAGTACACTGTGTTGATTTTTATTTATTGTATTATTTGGAAAACATTTTAAAATACTTTCGAATTTTCATAAATTCCGATGTTACTTTAATAATTTTAAGATTTAGTGCTTCCCTTTGCTACTCAATTAATAAATTATATTGTAGTGAGCCACAAATACACTAGTAAAATGTTTCAATAAGTTGAATGAATGTATCAATAAAAAATAGCTTTGGGAGTTGATAAGTTAAAATAAATAAATAAAATATATCAAATGCAGTAAAAAGCTTCTAATCAATTTAAGCTGTCAAACCTGCTATAAAACGTTTAAAATTGATTCCATGAAATTTTAGGTGTTGAAGATTTCACAAACAATAAATAATTTTTTAATATTTAGTAAAGGCGATGTTTATATTTATTTATAGGTGCACAATTAAAACGCTTAAATCTGCTAAAACATAATAGTATAATATATAGCAGAAAGGGTGGTTTTAATTCTTTAAATGCAAAAGTCGCAAAATGAGCCCAAATCACTTTTGAATTAAAGGGTAAAATAACATTGATTCTAAAAAGATGTAGGTTCAAAGAATATTGACCTTTGTTAAATTTAAATAAATGAACCCTCTTAAGTACAAATACAAAGTTTATTTGTTTTTATATATTTTGATACACTTTTTTTCGTAAAATATAATAATTAAAGTTTAAAGTTACCTACAACAACACAGAACTCATTCCGATACCTAAGCAAGAGCACAACAGCTTGCGGAACGTGAGTCATCTGGTTTTTGTCGCGAAAGTAACAGATAGACAGGTCATGTCAGATCCTTATGAGTGCCTGGACGAGAATCTCATGAGGCTATGTTTTGTATCCGTCCAGTATTATTTGTACTCAGGCTCGTGACATGTAAAGCATATACGAATATATAAGTCTCAGTAATTACATCCATCTAAACTGTAACATGATTAACGGAAACTGAAGTAAAGGTATTTATAATATTATATTAATTATATTGAACTAGATGTAGAATCACCAACAGTAACCTGATTATTCATGTTGGATACATCACTGGCCGGATAAGTTATTTTAATAAGATAGTTAGTTAACTATTAACGAAGTTTTGTAAATATTTACATATTTCTTATTTTAGTTTAAAAAAAACTGACTAATTAGATACGATAGATATTCTGGATGGAGACAGTTAAATGCAAGATCTGGAGCAAAAAAAACATTTCTTGACGGGATAAAAGAGAGTGAAGCATACAAAATAGATAGTAAAGCCCAATAATAACCGTATGTTAAAGACGAATCTGTTTGCTGATTTTAATAGATAAAAAACTAATTGTAGATATATTTTTGACTTTAGTAGGCAACAAGATAAGTCGACGATAAAGTGAGAAAAAGCAAGGAAAGAGAAGGAATGCTGAGTCGACATTTAAAAACAGAGCAGCATTTTTTCTCGTCGTAAAGAAAGAAAACATAAGAGGCATTCGTTGTGAAACTATAGAATAGTATTTATAGAAATATAAACTTGATTTTAGAAATGTTTTAACTATCTAGAATTTTAATAAAGTTTGAATAGATTATTCATATAATATATAGTTTAAATAAAAGCCGAGATGTTTGAAATATTAAGATTCAATGTTTTAAAATTAGAATAGAATTAGAAAGTTGAAATTTTAACGTAAAAGGAACCAAATTTATAATATTCTACACACATTATACCTGTGGAAATCTATTCCTGTAGAAAACCCAAGATGTTTTTACAATTGTATACTTTCATCCCCCCCTGAACAATTCTGAACAATATTCTGGAAGAATCAATCTTACGCTGATATAGAAAGTAAATTGTAAACGTTTTGTTCTCCTGTGAAAAATAACTTTTACTTGAGAGCTTTCGTAAGTGTCTCTCGCCTCGATGATTTCCGAAACTTTCGAATATCTATTACGGGCAAATATTGTACGCTTTTGCAATTCAAAACCTAGATTATTTAAATATTTCGAGCTCTTTTCTGTAGTGGAAAATTGAAAAGCTGTTTTGGCCTCTTTTAGATGTCTATTTTAAATGATTTTCCAAATCAATTACTTAAATGAGTTATTTACGAAAATTTTTTAGTTGAATACAAATTTGTAGATTTTAAAATATGATCCCAGCAAAAGTTAACTACCAAACCTAACACCCCCCTCCGCTTTCAAAATTAAATTTGAATCACTCGTTTGACAGGCTTGTGGAGGTGCATTGTGTAGAATATTGCGCAACCCGAAGATGAAAATTCGAGTTATTGGGGTATGATATTCGTTATTCAGGGTACAGAGTGTGAACATCGCCGAATCCGAGCTGTAAAAGGTCACTGAACGTTTACAGTATGAAATTTGTTATAGGATTATACCATGTACGAATATTTTAATTTATCTCGAGCGCCAAAGGTCCCTTACGTTCCCCAATATATTGCAATCGTCGTTTAAACTTGAATATGGCGTTACTATTTTCCCTGTTACAAATCCCTATTTACTCGGACTCAATTACACCGGGGTGAATGTATTACGCTACGTACATTCATGGATTGGTGGAGGGTAAACTTATCCCTCCCTTGCAACATACATTGTTGTAACGGTACTGGGTGAATAAATTGCTGACTTTAGCTGGCAAATTTCTAAAAAAATAGTGATTTTCGATAATTTATAGTTACATTTCTATCATTAGTTTCAACTGATAGAGTTTGGATTAATTGAATGGAGCCTACAACTAATCTTATACAATAGAACAGCTGTTTTAGTATGCCTCTTGTATATTATACACAGATCTCGGGTAGTTTGAGTGAATTATCCAATACCATCGATACTTACAAAACTCTTCCAAACATATTTTACAAAGTAACACAAGCTCTTTACGTTCTTGACGCCCCTACTCTGCTTAGTCAAAACTTGCAAGAGTTGTAAAAAACAAAACTCTAGATGTCAGCCATATTTAAAGCGTTCGCTTCAGAATTTTATTATGCATGACCTATAAACACTTGTTTATTTACGAGAGGCCGCATCTGCCGACTTTGTGTTCCATTGTGTTTGTTCTGCGGTAGTCAACATTGTGACGTCACTCTCACACACCCGAAGGGTAGGATTATTGGAATTGTGCAGTGTATTCGCATTTTTACTTGAAACAATAAAGACAATTTTGCTTTCTATAACTAAATAAATAGACATGATAGAGTGTGCTGTGAAGTTAGATTAAATTAAATTTCAATATTCCAAAAAATCAATAACCAAGTGTTAACGTTCGAGAAGGCGCATACGGAGTTTTTCTCTGCACGTATCATTATTTGTTATGAAAACGTCTTTCCAGTTGTCAGATGTTTATTTCCAGCTCATTACTCCACAACCTGCATTTTAGGAAACGGGCCAACCTTTTTTTGTTAATTTTTTCCAAGTAGCATTATTGTGAATTTAATCTTTGTCAATCGCGGTCAGATTGCGTAGGTTTCGTCCGCGAGCAAACTTTCGTGTAAGTTATTTGTGCCGAGATCCTCGTGCAGTTATTTACATAATAAAAGACTTTGTGGAGTTAAATTATTACTGTTTTTGTTGTTATTGTTATTTTAGTGTTGTATGTCTTTTTAGTATCTATTTCTCACATTTTACTTTTGTTCCATTTGAAGAGGAGAGAATTCGTAAAATTCTGGGTAATGTAGAAAAAGATAAAATTTAAGGAAATACATACTTACTACCGGAAATTTCCTTAGATAGGTTTTAGAAAATTCTGATTAAAAAGAGTCTCTGCCAGATGATGAACCTGTCGGAGAAGCCAATGAAATTGAAAATGAAACAAATGAAGACATAACAGTTGAATCTGAAGATGACGAAAAATCCGATTGTTGAAAATGTGTCAATTTTGACATTTTAGAGAAAAGTCCGCTAAAAATCCGCCAGGAAGCGATTACCGTGGTTTGACTATGGAAAAAAGCATTTTTTACTTAAAACCGAAAAATGCAGTAGTATACTGAACCAGTAAGGCAATGGAGGACAGCAAGAAGAAAGATAATTCTCATGAGGTGGGGCATGTAGTGGTGACTAGTGAGCTTGAAAATTAGTTGTTTTTTTAACAAAGATTTAGTTTCTCCTACTTTTATTTAACTGTAGAACCTATTTTGATATAAAGGCAATATTGTTTTCATCCATTAATTTTTAAAGTTATATATTTGAAGTAAAACATTCCTTGTTGTCACTTATATTAAACTTCAAATTTATATATGTACTATCACGATTAGATATTTTTATGTTTAGATGTTTAATTAGTTTATTACAGAAAAATAACCCGCAAACGCGTCTCCCGCAATGAAAGATATATTTAGAAGTATGACACTTAGAAATTCAAAAATTGTGCAATAATTATTTCTGAAATTGTTTACAATTTACGAGTATTTATATAGTATTTAATTATAAAGTCAACCAAATATAAAAACGAAAACCGGTTATATTAAAACGGATTTTTGTGCGTGATAAATCTCCGCAAGCGCCCCCTGGAAGGTTAGGCATGACCATGTATTTAACTCTTTGCACGCGTATACGGGATATCTCGGATACGTCAAAGTCTCGCTAGACGCATGTAACACGATATCTCGGATACGTCAAAGTCTCGCTAGACGCATGTAACACGATATCTCGGATACGTCAAAGTCTCGCTAGACGCATGTAACACGATATCTCGGATACGTCAAAGTCTCGCTACACATGTTACACGATATCTCGGATACGTCAAAGTCTCGCTAGACGCATGTAACACGATATCTCGGATACGTCAAAGTCTCGCTAGACGCATGTAACACGATATCTCGGATACGTCAAAGTCTCGCTAGACGCATGTAACACGATATCTCGGATACGCCAAAGTCTCGCTAGACGCATGTACCACGATATCTCGGATACGCCAAAGTCTCGCTAGACGCATGTACCACGATATCTCGGATACGTCAAAGTCTCGCTAGACGCATGTAACACGATATCTCGGATACGTCAAAGTCTCGCTAGACGCATGTAACACAATATCTCGGATACGGCAAAGTCTCGCTAGACGCATGTAACACGATATCTCGTATTTACAGGTTTCTAATCTGGTCAAAATAAATCAGAGTGCGGGCAATGTCGGGGAGGTATAAGCTGACACATACGCTGCATTTATCGTACTCGCCCACTTGCGTTTCCTCAGCACATCGTTACTATAGCAACAGTCAGTGCTTATGGAGTCTGTACATAGTGAATTCTCGGAATCCATTAGACACTCATTACTGTCCACACATTACTCGCTGTGTGTTCCGCTATCTGTTATTTAGAGATTTGCCACATTGTGGTTACGATTATAAAGTTTCTGTATCTAAACCCTAGTAGCCCTCGACAAATATTTTCAAACTTACCATACCTAAAAACATTTAAAATCCTTTTCACTTTTAAAAATGATAACTACGGAAAATTGTTTTAGGCGTTATCATCTTTACAAATATATAAAAACGTAGATTTGAATACAGCATTGCACAAATCGAAAATTTATTTCTTCTCACTAGTGGCAGATAGTCTATTTTATATGGGGCATGCTAAGGGTGGATGTTTTGAATTTTGTGGAGGTTTTGTATTTCTTATATAACAATCTATCTCCTTTTTATCGTGAGTACACGCTTACATTATTTATTAATTATATTATTGTTCTTTAAATTATAACCGATTTAAGCCTGAGAAATAGGCTCACACGAAATTTCACGGCGTAAGACGCATGACTTGGAGGCTGCCCAAGTTGGATTGACCTAAAGATAGATACTTTAAGAATAACTTTAAAATGTCTGAACGAAGGAACAAGTTCAGACCACGGTACTATCGAGCAGCGTTTTGCGGTAAAAACAGGTTCAAACCTACTGTTAGGGCTTCTGCCTGAATTAATCAAAGTTAATTTGGAAATTTAAACCCCCGTTCCATAAAGCCGTTACGTCATCGTGGGCTTACGTCATTAAGCCGTTACACTCATTCTGTTGAGATTAAAGCAGCGTCCTGTTGTGACCCCATACTCTGTATACATGACACAACTGCTCCTTATGCAGAAATCTTCCCCTTCTTCACAAGGTTCTTGACGAACAGATTTACAAATTTATGGTTTGACTGTATGCAGCAATTTGACCAGAATACAATTTGATTCTGCACTGCATTTATAAATTTAGTTCTTAATAATTTCGTAAATAATTTAATGTTGATAAAAACAATTCATACATTTTAAAATTAAATTTTTTTTCTAAAATAAAATAAAAGATGCAAAAACCCTCTACTTGAAAAGTTAATAACATAAGAGCATTAAAAGGAAAGTTCAGAGACTGTTGCAGTCGCTTCCAAGTGATCTAATTATAGCCTGTAACATCAAATACAAATCAACACTCTCTAACCATGTTTTAAAGTTTACTTTTGTGATAAATAAACCGATTTATAAAATGTTTATGAAGTCACTACTAAATATTATTCGTTTGACGTTATTCAGAAATAAATCATGCCAAACGTTTATTAAAGATTATATTAAGAAATTTAACAACTGGTTTCCGTGTGGCAATTTAAGCACAAAAACTATTATGTGTTTACATTATGTATTTAATATAAACTGTAATTTGATAAAAAAAAAAACAAGCAATCAGCTGAAGGGATTATCTAGCATGGTAGAAAATACCTGTGCTGACAAAAAAGAATACAATTAAACGTGTAAAACATTACTGCATAGATACAAGACCGTGCCACAGTGAAAACCTGCTTCGAGCTATTCCCAGGAGAAAGTCCTTAAACATGTGGGTAGCACGGCGTGCAGGAGAAAATGTTGTAAAGAAAGAATGCTCTTATAAATCATGTAAAAGGTCTTTACGAATAAAATATATTTGTCAATATAAAAAATTGAAAGTTCAAACAGTTGATATTCGATACAAACTAAAAAACTAAGAAAGAATAATTGAGTGAAATTTTTTTTTAATTTGAGAAATTTAAGATTTAACATTAAAATAGGGTTTATTATAGTTTATTCTGGGACAATAAAGTTGGGAGAGAACAAATATATTCCAATAAAATCCAAGGAACACTAGCGTTTATAGAAAAAACCGAGAGAGGGGAGATAGTTATTTAAAAAAAAGTGAGAATGTTGAAAGAAATTGTGTTGAATATTATTAATGATTGTCCTAGATAAACGAATGAAACTAATTCAAAATGAATTAAAAATTCGCTGAACGTAACCACAAGTAAAAGAAAGTATTGAATTACATGATCTTGTATTATTTCAAGTCTTCACGCCATTTCTTGCCAATAAACGTTCATCGCAAAATCAACAGAATTTATGTTTATCTATGTCTTGCTTATAAAGAACTGGATGTCGTCTTGTCTGTATAGAATTTTACCATTTGAAATAAAACAATAGAAAAGTATTAGATAATAAATCACATTTTCATTGATTTCTCAAATGTTTACTATGTCCGAAAAAGGCTTTTGTAAACAATAGATTATTTGTTCCAGTATGTCATAAATTGTCAATATATTTTTACTCAACCGAATCAATTTACTTCTTTACAAGTTATCACATGATAATGTAAAATTTTAAATATTGTAAAAAATTGAAAATTTCAATTAAATGTATGAAATTTGTATAAGTAACCAACGTCCCTATAAATAGGAGATAAGGAAAACAAAACGCTTGGGTCCTATGTAAGAGAAATGTTCGCACAATCAAATTAATTTTGCCTAATGTCGGGAGCCTGAATAACGGTTCCCATTGACGACGTAAGCACTGCCCGAGGAGCGATATAAGTCGCACAAGATGCACAATTTATGTCTGTTTACTAACGCATTTTTCACAGCAAACAACAAACAATTGAAGTTTATTGTTACTGGTTGTAGATGTTGCCAAAACAATTTAGCTTGATGAAGCTGTTCTAAGTTATATAAACTCAGCCAGGCTCTAAGTTATACAAACTCAGCCAGGCTCTAAGTTATATAAACTCAGTCAGACGTGATTTACAAGAATATATAAATAAAACTTTGAAACTCAATACATCTTACGGCGTTTATATGTAATTTAAAGTAAATGTTTGTACATAACTGGAAAAACAACCGGCTCATTGGATATATTGAAACATTTTTTAGCCCTATCTTCGCAACACCAATCAGAAGCAAAGTTAAAGCGGCAGAATTCAGTTATCAAGAGCTACGTAATTGATTGTTGTTGGGCAAATTTTATTAGTTTGTCTTAAATTACCTTTCTAGCACCCCATTCGCTCTTCCAAACCCTTCCCCGATCCCGGAATCCCCATCACCATATTATCCGCATACGTTACCCTCTCACACACTGCCTCTAACCCCTCTTAAACCATATTTATAATCACCTTCCAAAGTTGGGGACCAAATACTGACCCCTGGTGGCAGACCATGTACACCACCTTTTCAACCACTCTTCCTCTTTCACTCATCGACACATAGTTTCCCCTTAAGTAATCCCTAACGTTTCTCATCCTCATAAGTTGTCCCTCTCCCCTAACTCGTTTAACTTATCCAACACGCACGGCCACCACATCCTGCCGAATGCCCAAAATTACATATCTAAAAACACTCCCATGACCTACTTTTCTCCACGTTCACTCGCGAACTTCCTCGCCCTACACATTCTATCCACGGTCGATCCGTTTCCATAAGCAGCTTGGCCGACAGCAGTGAATATTTCATTTGTCGAATGTAGTGAGTAAAGGTTTTTATAGAATCTTGTTAATGTAGTGAATAATAAAAGTGCACCTCGCCAGTAGGAGGATTGATCCCAAAAACCTTTCCCGAAGCAAAAATTTAAAACTTCCTCATTAAAATATAATTTTGAATAATAGCCTTCCCGAGTCGTGGACGGTGTATATAGATAAAACGGTAATAGTACATTTATTTATTCGCAAGTATTTAATTAAATACAATTACCTGGAGATTTCAGCTTGTTTGTTTGCTTTTATTTTTGCAACTATTTGTGTTTGTATTGATTATTCGCTCACAATTTTGCTTTACATAGGTAACAAAATTAGAATGATATATATTTAATTAACACTTAATTAGAGGGAAGAGTTGCTTTAACAATGATTTATTCCTGAAATAAGTAAGATTTCAAGTAAATTAGGTAGATAAAACTTTAGCACTAAATATATTAAGGAAATAATAATAGGCAGGTGGTTTCCCACCGGATGGACTGTAGGAAGTTTTGGGTCCATTCCGAGGGGTTTCATTTGTTGTTTAGATGGAATTCTAAATCGTAAGCAATTATTTTCAAATATGACTCGCCCTATGAATTACAACCTCACATTTGAAGTTACAGTCCCATACTTAATGTTAGATATACTGTTGAGTAAAATGACAAATTTAGTGAACTGTAGAGTGTTTCAAATAAAATAGACTTTATATAAGGGTACATTTTGTAGTATATTTTAAGGGTGTTAATCTATGCAGATAGTTTACGATTAAATATTCAGGTTAAAATAAAACAATTAGAATTATTGAAGTAGAAAATTAATTTACAATTCGTCTATATTTTGAGTAGATTAATCTGAGTTCCTATTGGTAACGCCTTTATAGTAAACAGATGTAAGAGATGTCAGTTCATTTACTTGAACAAAAAGAAAACTTCAGAGACGTGATTCCATGGCAGATAGATCTGGTGGCTCCTTAGGTTCTCTAAGGTAACGAAATAGTAGCGGTAAGTTATGCTCTGCTGGTTGTCGCTATAGTGTGGCGATAGGCGGAACTAAATGAAATTTTCTGTTCAACTTTATTTCCTAGGTTAAGTTTTCAGTGAATAAAAAATAAGAAACTGAAACATTATACAGTCTGTTATTAATGATTGATTAGCTTAACTTCGCGTTCCTATAGACTGGGCTAGAATAAGCACAAGTAAATCTGCATAAAGAGTTGGATCTTACATAAAATATTCTGACAGGGCAATTTACTGATCATTTATAAGCCTACGTTTAGAATATTTTACTAAATTCACCCCTAAACATGTCTTTTTTGTATTCAAAGCTGATTAAATCCTAATCTCTAAAAGCCAAGTGAGTTGTGGACTTTGGTTTTAATCAACCCTTCCATCCTCCCCAACATTTTTTCAATCAATACAAAAGGTTTTTAACGAAGTTTTAAAATACTCTTAGTTACCGCATTAACTAATTGGCTGAAAGAAAGCTTGTAGCTTGTCAATTCCACCCTTAGACGGCAATCTATACAAAATTAATGAAACAGGACTTTGGATGTATATTTTATATAGAAAATAATATTTAAGTAAACAAGTGAAGGAACTTGTTTTACTTTGTAAATTTTAAATATAATAATTACTTTAAAGAACGAATGACTCAACGCAGGCCGAGTACTTCATTTTAAGAATGTGATTAGTACAGGTTTTAATTGAATCTATTCAATGTACCTTAAAAAACCATAGCGTTAATAGAAAATACATATTAGGTGTTGAAATATGTAATAAATACAAATTTTATATGACAAATTTAATTAACATCTGTTCTTAAAATGTGTTAAACATGGTTATGTTTCCATTTAAAATATTGACATATAAATTTATAATTTATATATTACCATTATATAGAAATATTTATTGAAATCTATATAAATATCTTTAATGATCGAAAAAAACAAAATTAGGCTTAGGCTCTCGTGGGAGTCCGGACAGAAGTTAAAACCTCTATAGCCACGTATACACATGTTTTAAATTGAGAAAAACATTTAATCTTGCATAGTTAGAAATTACCTAAACATTTGTTATCAAACGCCCCGAATGGCGTTTTCATTTCAGAAATTGAATAAAATACATAATGTTATATTTATATTAATTTATTTATATTTAGATTTATCAAAATTTGTCTATCTAATAATAACCTTTTTCCTTACAAACGTTAAATAAATAATGGAACATAACCTACGTGTTAAAACAGTTGTTTCACAACATAGCTTGTTATATTAAATCACCCTATATAAATTGTCATACATATCACTTTGAGATGACTCATTGTATAACAAAATGGAATTTATACTGCTGCTATTTTTCTGACGGGAATTATACTGACGCGTAATAGTATTTTAATATCCATCCAACAGGTTTTTCCAAAAGGTTTCACTTGTATAACATTTAAAGTTCGTGATGTACAACAAATATAGTAACGTTACCTTCGTTACAAATCAACTGTTGTACAACATAACGTACAACATAAAATCAGCTGTTGTACAACATAACCTACAACATAAAATCAGCTGTTGTACAACATAACCTACAACATAAAATCAGCTGTTGTACAACATAACCTACAACATAAAATCAGCTGTTGTACAACATAACCTACAACATAAAATCAGCTGTTCTACCACATAACCTACAACATAAAATCAGCTGTTGTATGAAATCATATGTTATCACTTAATTTAAGCTAAAATATGAAGCACATCCCGTGAAGGATAAGAAGACATTTGTCGTGCAGAACAGCAGTTATACCGTTCGCTTCATAACGATTAGTAATACCGCTTAGTGTTGCTTCGGATTATACGCTATAACCACTTAACTTTACACGTTAAATAAAAAAAGTAAGTATTTTTGAACACTGTAACTTGTTACATAGTGCAAACATTTATCTTTAACGGCTTATATTTATCGACAAGTTTCGTAAATGAAACTATTATCAATGATGTATTATCTAGTATGGAAAAACGTTTCTACTAACTGTATATTTCCCAACTCATATTTTAAAACCTCCCAATGTCCCCAGTGGATTGCTGTTAAGTTAGCAACCATGAATTAGCCGCTTCAGCTTTATTTATCTGTGCTTTACACTGTTCATATTAGACAATAGTCTTTCGCTATCAATGGGAAAGGAAACAGAGAGCGAATTTATCTCTCTCTTGGTGACTTTAAATATCTTTCGAAAATAATGGACTACTTTAAAGCCCGTACTTAATACTTTTATCTGAAAATAATAACAAAATTGTAAAGTAAGTGAATGTATTGATTTATAATGATATTCTTTTCACTTTTATTTATATCCACCTAAGGGATATTTTATTTATTTTTCTTTATACGTTAGACTCAAACGTTTCCCCCTCGTACATAAAAAAAAATTAAAGTAATGTATATTCTATACGTATGATAATGATATAGTATATATTTATAGTAATTATATATTATATATAATAAATCATTTTTTTAATAAAACGCTTTTATATAAAGTATCTCGTCAGTTCTACGGGTTTTTAAGCTAGAAATGATTTCTCTAAACCTAAAGAAAATGGTTGTCCTAGTTCTAAGGCGACCAGGTACAGTGACTATTCTCGCCTAAGAACGATGGCATTCCCCTTTAATATAGAAAGGATTAAGAAACTAACGAAATATCTTTTTCTCTGTTAAAGGATAGAGGTGGGATCATGACAGTACCTGTGAAGAGTCGCGAACGTAAGTCATCCTACTCTCTTTTGGAGTTATAGTAAGGTTAATTTGGTGTATACCCGTACCGTAGCGGAAATGATTCAACTACATTGTCCATCAGTTACGTTAAACTGTCTTCAGAAAGGATTTATTGTTTTATAAATATGTTTTATAACATATTTATTGCTTTTAGTTTTATAATGTGCTTCATAAATAGGCTTTTATTAAAATGTGTTAGGCAAAGATAGGAGGCACACTATGATATTTTTATCATCGATTTAATTATTTGTGTACTATTAATTATTATTATTAGTTTAATTATTATTATTATTATTAGTTTAATTATTATTATTAAGCTAAAATTAACTTGTTTTGTTGTAGTGCTGTTTATAAAATGTTTTATAATTATTTGATATTGTTGTAAGCAATGTTTATATGGGATAAAATTGTGGTAAATCATTATGCTGACATATATTATTTACTAAACAGCTTTTTCTAAGTTCATGGTTGTTTGTACATTTTTTCACTTTTATCGAATGCTTAATCTATAAAAGTAATTTAGGAAATAAATAATTTCTAAATTGTATTTCGTATAACCCTAACATCTTGTATAACTGAAATAATAATTATTAGAGACCATTTTTATAAAAATGTCATTGCTCTCTAACATACAATTATTTTCCCTCGCCACAAAGTGGTCCTTCTTCTAATAACAGTCCTGGAATTTCCATCGAAGTCGCCACAAAAGACGCAATTCCTGGATAAATGTTGCGGACGTAAGTTGAGCACAGATACAATTTCATTGAGATTTTTATGACATTTTGTGTTAAATTCAAAGGATCAAAACCGGTTCTGACCATGATACGTTTAAATGCATCTGTCGAGAAAAACGCATATTTCAAATTTCTATACCTAAAGGTTTGATAAAACTTAGTGATTTTCAAGACACCAAGTAAACGATTTTCCTTTAAAAATAATTTGATTTTATATATTTTAGTAATAAAATTGATCTCTCGTATATTTTATAAATACTTCCTTATTCCTGATGGGAATGTCTCGTAGAGGAATGGACAAAGCAAAGCAGGAGTTTTAAATGACGAAGAATGCATAGCAGTGACGTCGGTACATAATATTTTAAGGTAATAATTAGTTAGGTTTGTCTAAATCGATTGTTCCTTGAAAACACGATGCTCAGAATATGTTAAAGGTGAATGGAAAAACATATTATTAGGTATAAAAACATTACGTACACGAATAGTTTTGAATAAAAAAAAAGGCTATGTCGTTAAATGGTTAGAGAACTTAACTGCTAAACTGTAGGCTATGTGTTAGATTCCCTATGGCGGTAAATGATATTTCTGTATACCTTTTCAGTCCCAGATCGACTCACCTTATAAAAATGTGTCTCTAAGGTCAAACTTTGGGTAAAAATTTGGAGTTGAAGTGCTGGCCACTATACCTTTACTACTGTATGGCAAAAGTAAGGAAACACTACCCTGTCCCTCTTTCGTCAAGTCTCATTGTATACAAACAAATCAACGTTATGACGTTAAAAACTCAAAAATATAGAACGGTTTTGATAATATACAAATTTCGGAATGTAGCAATTTAAAACATTTTCAGAACATATGTAGTTTTATTTACATATGTGACTAAAATAAGAACAATGAGACAATGTTTCAACTTGAACAAAATGTAATAAAATGTAAAACTATCTTTAAGTATGGATTAGGTTTATAATTTTCTTCGTATGTAATTTAATAAACTTTAAATATCTTTTGGAAATTACTTATAAAATTTGGCCCTTAAGAAGGTAACGACAGATTTCTAAAATCGTTTTCGAAACACATCTGTGATGTTGAATCTAAAAACATAAATATTTTACTAACTTTTGTTGATAAATATGTTTTTTTTTAAATCAATGACTATTAGATTTATACCCACCTTACCCTCGCTATATAGCTATGCTACGAATAGGGATATAATATGGTATAAACAGTAATTAAATAAACAATAACTAAAATCATTGACTAACAAGCAATGAATTATATCTGTGACATGTATCAATGATAAAGTCAAGAACAAAAAGTATAGCTAATAACATATCTATATAATGACTTATATTTTATACGTTTACCTTATACAGGTTCTAAAATAGATAATATATTATTATACTCATTGATGATGATATCTTTGTCATTGAAATGCGTTGGATATATAAATAGTTCACTGTAAGTTTGTGTTTGTTATTATTTATCATAAGCCTTTGCCTACGTCATACAACGTTATAGCAGGTGTACAATTTGACTTTGCCCCTCAGATCAGTTTTAACGTTTTGATTTCCTAAAAGCAAATGATCCAATGAATAAGCCATTTCGTTATTACGAGACATTGTAGTATGCATCACACAGAAAACGCTACCTCACAAGAAATCAATATGACTCTATGACTCCCCGCTGAGGCACTTAATCCAGGTTCCAGGCGTAAACATTAAATGTTCTTTTTATTATCCCATATTACACTCCTTACTGATCAATGGTGAGCCTGTCTCTTTAGGCTATTTTTTAAACACCACTGTACTTGAATCATTTATTAAATTCATATCAATGAAAACAGTTTTTAATTAAATTTAGAAATGAGAAAGACCAAATTTGCTTCATTTAAAGGTATATTAAAAGACTTATTAAACACCATATTAAAAGGCTTATTAAAATTTATATTAAACAGTATATTAAAAAGCATATTAAAACCCATATTAAAAAGCTTATAAAAGATTTATTAAAAAGCATGTTGAGACTCATATTAAAAGGTATATTAAAAAGCGTATTGAAAACCATATTAAAACTTATTAAAAGGGTTATTAAAAGCATAATAAAACTCATAATAAAAGACTAATTAAAAAGCATATTGAAAGGCAAATTAAAAGCCATATTAAAAGGCTTATTAAAAGGTATATTATTTAAAACGGAAAAATCTGCAAATTATATCAGGAAAAGCTATGTTTAAAAGCATATTACTTCTTTATTAAAACTGTTCAAATGCATTTTAAAACATAAGTTATTGTTGTAAGCCTAGATTATTTCGACTCAAAATGAAGTGTATTTCCTATGTGATTTACTTGCTTATTAATATTATGAAACTCAAAATTTATTTAGGACTATAATGTTTTTGGCATTTAATTAGGTTTCCTACTTGTTATATTTGATATTTTCTTGCACAATTTTGCCTTTTTCTGTGACAACACCACCGTGTAAATCTGGTCTTGACGAAAAATGTATTTATTTACTTGAAAAATATTGGTCACCTATGATCTTTTGTAGCTCATGTTTGAAACTGTTTGTGCATAAAATGAAATAAAAATGACAAAACCTCCGTTTTTGCTGGGAATCTGTAATAAAATACCTAAAGGGCTATTATCATTGCAATAAGAAACAAGTGACAACTAGTTTAAAAAACGGCCTATTACCTTGCCTATTATTTGAGCCATTTAACGTTATTTAAGTAAATATATTACTGCTAAAAATTAAAGCATTTTATTTACACGAAATACTTAATGTTTCGACTCCACCCTTTGCAATTACTTTTGCTAAATTAACCCCTTTACCGCCCTTTGGAAGTTTTCCAGCGGGGCCTTTACTCGTAGCTACGGAATCATATTCTAGGTTGAATTTAGAGTTTTATATTAGGCAAAGCTTCCACACGAGTAAAAGGAAACAAGTGGAAAGCTATGTATCTTACCAGAGTGGTAATGCATTAACATCATCCATTATATAGATCCTGCTTTGTCATCTTACTGACATAATTATTGTGTTTTATTAATTATTTCATGAACATTCATATTACGTTTTTGTGATTAATCTCGACGTTTGGACTTAATTATTAGACTTTACTAAGGTAACTATTATTATTAAATTATTTTTATTTAAAAGTTTTACATTTTAGTAAGTGATTTAATATTTTTTGATTTTATATTTTTAAATGTCAATAAACAAAGAAAATAATATTTTCATAACTAAACTAATAATAACAATAATGCTATCAATAGTTATTATATTAATAAATGCAAGTATAATTATAACAAATATATTAACAACAATATTTCTATTGTTAATTACAATAATATTGTTGTTGTTATTATTGTTAGTAATTATAGAAAAGAACAAAGTACAAAAGCAAACACAATGATAATAATAGTAACAATGTAATAACAGTAATAATATAACTATAATAATAATATTACTATATTAGCACAATAATAATGATAATAACCATAACAACAACAACAACAATAAAAATATTAATATAAAAACCGCAACTATAAAAATAATAATTGGGGTAACAGCAAGAACAAAAATAATAAGAAGAATGCATTAGTGATATTTATTTTATTAGTATTATCATTATTATTATTAGCAAAATAATAACAATGTTATAATAATAATAACAATTGTTATTATTACAATGTTAATATTATCCTTATTATCTTTTGCTATTACTTGCGACCAGACTTTTTGTTAACTAAAGTTGTTAAATTGTTAACTTAAACTTGGAGGAAAATTATTTTTGCCGCTAGGAATGCTGCCGTTGTGCTTCCTTGGTACCATTATTTTGAAAGTTAGATGTGATGTGATGGAAGAGTATGTGTGAGCTGTGCCGTGTTTGTTCATTTAAGATGTCATTTTTATGTGTTGCTATGACTATATATTTCATACTGTTCTAGTGTGTTTAATTTATGGCCTTTGTTGCATGTGTGGAGGATGCTCATGTTATTTTACATACTTTTGCATGAGTGTTTAGTGTCCATGAGGTGATTTGTGAAGGTGGATTCAATAGTAGTGAAAGATCTGCCAGTTTGTCCAATATAGAACTTATTGCAGTAGTTGCATTTTAGTTTGTATACTCCTGGGTTATTGTATGTGTTGGTATTATTATTAATGCTGTGTCTGATAGCTATTTGGCTTTTATTTGTTGTTCTGTAAGCTACATTGTATCGTTTTTTTTTTTTTGACTTGGTGTGCTATTTTATTTGTGAGTTTGGTTATGTATGTGAGGGGGATGAATTTGTTTGTGTTCGTGTTTTGTTGTTTGTGTTGTTGTTACTGTTCTTGTTGAGTAGTTCTGTTTTTCTGTGTAGTTTGTCTATTAAATAATTGTAATATCCATTTTTGTGAGCTAAATATTTGATTGTGTTTATTTCCTTTGTGTAGTTAGTTGTGGACATAGGTATTTTATTTATTCTGTGTAGTAAATGTTTGAATGCTGTGTGTTCATGTTGTACTGGGTGGTTCGATGAATTGTGTATCAGTATGTCTGTCATGGTTCGCTTGCGGTATATGTTGAATTCATGTTTGTTTTGATTTTTTGTTATTGTGATGTCTAAGAAATTCAATGTTTTTTTGTTTTCAAATTCTGCAGTGGAAACTTTGTGGAAATTCTGGATATTTGTGTGTATTTTGTTTATATGTGTTTGGAGTAGTTGGCATTGTCTTATGTGTCCTCGGTATAGTATTATAACGTCACATACATATCTGTGCCAATATATTATCTTATCTGCGTGTTTGTTGTTATTTATGATTTTATTCTGTTCTATGTGTTGTAGGAATACTTCTGCAAGAATGCTTGAAATCGGTGAACCCATTGGCAGGCCTTGTTTCTGTGTGTAATATTTGTTGTTGAGTGTGGAGTAGTTCTGTTGCGTAACGGTGTTCAAAATCTGTATGATTTCTTTCGTGATTGTTTCTGGAGTGCTGTTAAGTCTTAGATTGTCTCGCAATATGTTTAGTGTTTCTGTGACTGGGATATTGGTATATAGGTTTGTGATGTTAAACGGTGCCAGGATTGAGTTATGAGGAATTTCAATGTTCTTTATTTTGTTTACTAGATATATTGTGTTCTTTATATTTGTGCGTGTGTCTTGTTTTATGTATTTTCTAATAATTCTATCTAATAGTTATATGCAATTATTATAACAATGCAATATAAATAATAATAAAATTATAAAGCTTTTTATAATATTAACAAATAACAATAACAAAGACCGTAAAAAGACTAATAATAATAATAATAATAAGTGAAACAACAAAAACAATAATATAAATAATTTCTCTAAATGTTTACATTACTATTCTACGTATTTACATAGAATAATTCTATCTTATAAAACTTGATATGTTTAAAAGACTACACTCTTAAGATATTTGTTAATTATAATAGAGTGTAATTGAAAACAGAAAACTTCATCTCACCTGACGGTAAAGTTCCTCTTGAGACATTGTTTGACCCTGTAGAAGGGGAGCGTTACACTAGTTGTACTGTTAAAAGTCTAATTAAACAGAAATGGCTTCGCCTGGGCTCGTATTACATTGTGTTAAATTCATCATTTAGCCAACTCCCCGTCTAAGTTTGGCCATTCATCATTACAACTTTGCCAACTGTTGTACGCGCTCAAAGCATTGAAGTTTCTCTAGAATCGACAAAACGCTCCGATATTAAATGTTAATTTAACAACTGTAAATAATATAATTATGTACTAATATTTAATTGTATACTATAAACACGTTATTAATGTAAATAAACGTTATTATTATTAATGTTAATAGTGTTAAAGATTGACAGTGTGAAATTTAATTCGTAAAATATATACGAAATGGAATGTTTTACCATTTTAGCAATTATATTTATATAAATGAGTGTTGGTGTTGATAAGGCGATTCAAAGGTCTGAAACAGTTCTCTAGACACGGCTTCGTTATCAAGTCTGTGTTGAAGTAGATAACAATTACTAGAGGTTACAATAGGCCCTAACACAGTATGGTTTTAATTCATTAGAAAAATAATCAATAATCGGGATATAAAATTATTCATAGAATATCACACTCTTCCAAATTATTCTTACACAATTTTATCAAGTCTGCAAATGAAGTTTTATTATTGAAAATTCTTTTCTTATTTTATAATTTCTTTAAATCTATGAGATATTTTTGTGTGTAGAATTTAAATTACTACGTGTGATAGTAGTGCTTACTTGGGGGTTGGGTGTCCACGAGGGTATGTAGCGACTTCCACAGCTACACGGCCCGCGGGTAGAAATGTGGGGACAAGGCTTTTAGTATAGGGCTGTATTCAAGGAAGCGTATCTGCACCTCAGGACTTTTAATAGGTGGGAAGACATTGTTTACGAGAGGGCACCTGTCCTATTTATGTTAGATTGTATTTGTTATCCAGAAGTCGCCTAGTGACGTCAGGTGTTTTCGCCGGAAACGAAAAAAATCTTGAGCCGATAAGAAATATGAGCTTTTACTTGTCATAGTGAAGAAAATTTAGATATAAATTTGTCTGTAAAAGTACATAACAATTGTTGATAAAGCGTGAAATAACGTTAGGTGGAAATACAATCATTTTAAAATAGAGCAAAGTATTTCAGCCTCTATAATAGTGCAAAGTACTCCAGGATTTATTTTCTCTTGTTGCTGTCATTCATTATTTATGGTACGTAATCTTCATATTGGTTTTATTTATTGCTTGAGATTTCTTCAAGTGGTTAGAAAAGCGTTCCAATAAAGCAATCCCTTCTCGAGTTTTCCCACCTTTGAAACAATAAAACCTCCGAGAATCTGGGCTGATCTTACACTTGGGGAAATTGTGGTTTAGAAGTAGCGTTTATTCTCAATGTTTCAAATAGACGTAAAAGGGCAAACACCTAATTTTAATTGAATTTACAAAAGTAAAGGAAAAACAAATAGATTATTAATAATGATATTTTGTACAATGTTGTTTATAGAGAGATGTTATTTAAATATAAGCATGGCAGTATTTGAAAACACGTAGTAAATTATTTTCTAAGACTCGATTAAAAAAAACAATTGTTTACAATGCTACATTTATTTCTTGTATACTTGTCTAAATTAGACCGGGAGCTTCACGTTACACAAAATTACAAGGCGTAAGGAACAAGTTGGAGGCCAGCCAAATTGGATTGACCTGATGAACAATTAACAATTAATTTTCATACATCGGGTTTTCTAAGTGAACGGTTCAAGCTATTCGCTTAACTTACAATTAAAGCTTACACATGAAGTAACTTTCAGTCAGACATAAATCTCCACGGACGTCAATCTCTAGAGCGTCACGTCAACACACGGATTCCCTCGAAAGTACGTAACAGTCTTGGCCGATGAATTTCCTCGCAAACATTTCTGAACAAAAATAGAAAATTAGTTAGAAAGTTAGTACAAATATTACATATGGTATTTAAATAAGACATTTTCTTGAAATTAATAAAAATTATTTATTTGATAAAACTACAAAAGGATTTCTTAACCCTTCGATACGCGAGTGGTTAAAAGTAATACATTTAGGCACATGGGCTACTACTGTAGCCCACTTTCTTATTAAAAATTTATAATTAAAAAATATTTTTAAATGTGTTATTGTCATAACTGTTTCCTATTATACTTTGTAACATATTTGTAAAAAAAATTAATGTAAGATTTTAATTTTAAATTGGTTATAAACATTGCAATCTTATTATATTAATTTTACACTACAAAATACTCCCAATTTTAGGAGCATATAACTAAAAACAAATTAGGATATTAATATAAAACCCATTTATTTTCAAATATAATTTATCAGAAATAATATACAAGTTTAAAAAAACATTAAAAATACATTTTTATTCGTAACAAAGTGTCTTTTACCAAATAAATACATTTTAGTTTAAATGGGTAGGACTTACAAACAAAGATGTTACTATTGTTCTTCCAAATGTTTTACTGGTGTGTAGCTTCCATACAAATGTGACACACTAGCAGGTTGGCGTCAGAACATATACTCCGTCCATATTAGATGCAGTTGATCTATCCCTCCCTATGCTGCATTAGTAGCAGCGCCCAACTTTGTGGTCTATAGGTTGATGTGTAGGCCAAGGCTCATCTATTCCAAGAAGGTTTATTGCTTGGTTCTTTAGATCTACAGGTAGCATAGGAATTTTTACCTTTCTCTCACTTTAAGAACAATTAGATCCCAAGCAATGTTTGTAATAATCTCACTTCTTGAGAATGGTGACCCTCTAGCTTTGTTAGCAATGTAAACTCTGGACGCATTAATGGCGGCTATATATAGAAGATAAAAAAATAGAACCATAGGCCATCGTTTCGTATTTCTTGCTACATCGTATTTTGCACACATTTGGTCTAATACGTCAACTCCAGTTTTTGTCTTGTTATAAAAAGTAATTATATCGGGTTTCTGTAAACCCTCTGAATCTTCGTCAATCTTGTGGTCTTCATGAATCGTGGACAGAAGTGCTACTGACTTCTTAGGTTTAGTGCAGTAAGACACGAAAAATGTTTCTTCATCTGACAAGCGGTCTCGCGTAACTTCATCCAAAATACCTGCACAGATATCGGGCACGCTTTGGTCCACACATAACACAAAAGGTCGCAAGGGCAACAGGCGTAGCCCAAACAACTGTAGTCGTAAACACTTACAAAACGCACACACTTTGAGTGCCTCAGTGAGTAGGACATGTGATAAATAGCAGCTAATGACGTAGGCATCCCTCCACTAGTTTTAGGAGTGCAGCTGTAGCCCGCGCACTTACCCGAGGGTTAAATAGATATTGTATAAAAAATTAATTAAAAGGAAAGTAGTAAACCTGTAAAATTATTTCTTTAAACTCAGAGACAGTGTAATAACTCGTTGTTTTCTTCAATTATAGCCTTTGAAAGTCACTTTAAATTAGAAGTACAATTAACTGTACTTTTATCCGTAAATAGCTGATTTCAAATATATTTCACAAATTTCATTTTACTTGTAATATTTATTTAAATTTAAAACACAAACATATTTAAAAAAAAAACTTTCGATAAAAACATCTGTTTCACTCTGGGTACGATCGACTTGTGGCAATGCAAAGAATCAATAGTTATCCACTTGTTAATTAACAAAGACTGGAGAGTTGTTTGGTGAAAGGCACTTTCAAGGCAGTGTGAAGCAGTATTAATCTTGTACATCTAGTTGCCTTCTTGATTATTCGCAAAACCTTGTTTTGTAATAACTGGAGCCTGCGTGTGCTTGAGTTACCTGCATAGCCCCAGACTGGTGGAAGCGTACGTGAGTATGCTGCTGAACATAGATTCGTATATAATAGTGGCCGCCCATAGGGAAAGTGGGCTTGTTCTGTTGAGCAATAAGATTGTTGCTAATTGTTGCTTTCTTTAACGTGTTAATAATGTGAGGATCCCAAGTCAGGCCTCTGTCGAGTATGACTCCCAGATATTTGACCTGGTTCTCCCAGTGAATGTCCTCGACTAATAGTTTTAGTGGTGTGTTATATTTGTGTGTCCTACGTTTAGAGAGAAGCAGAGCCTGGCACTTGGCTTCGTTCGCCTTAACTCTCCAGTAGCTCAACCATGATTCTATTATTATAAGGGGGTCCTGTAAATTAGAGAGTATTAAATGTGGTTGCCATGACTGAGTGGATAACGTTGAGTCATTTGCAAATATGGACACTTCTGTCTTGAGTGTTATCGGTATGTCGTTGATGTAGATGTTGAACAATAGGGGCCCAATAATTGAGTCCTAAGGGACTCCGTCCCGTATAGTCCGTAGTATAGATTAAGTTTGGTCTACATCAACCCTAAACTTGCGTTTGAACAGGTATCAGCTAACTAGGTGTATAAGCCTATCTGGAAAGCCATAGTGTCGTAGTTACACTAAGATCCGTAGTTTAAAGACCTTTTCAATGTCCAGGAAGACTACCCCTAGTCGAGCAGTAATTGTTAAGCCCCTTGGTTGCATGCTCCACAACTCTCATCAGTTGATGCGTGGCCGAGTGATTTGTTCTTAAGCAAAATTGCTCTAGGCTCAGTATATTATGTGGTTCCGTGATTTGTTTCAGCGTTGTGATCAGCTGTTTATTATAGGTCCGCTGAAGAGTGGCTGTCTCCCGCGGCGACCATTGAAATTATTAACTACCTTTCGTTACGGTTATCGAAGTTTGTTGGTAATATTAAAAAAAAATAGCTTACTCAAGTTACTGGCTATTATTAAAATAAAAACCAACAGGTCACAAATGTTGACAAAATTTAAAAACACACTACTTTATTTTATTTTTATTTATAATGGATTTAAAAGATAATCATTCATGCAGGCTCCTTCATCTTCTAAAATTGTATGTTAGGTTTCATTTAAATTGGAACATTAAATAATTTCAATATATTTCATTGACTTTATCTTGATTATAAAGTGGCTATATTTTTAATTTAATTTTCTCTCTAACAATAACTTTCTCTCATACTATATTATAAAATACACAATTTAAATTACATTTATATAATTACATAACAATGTATATAAATTACCATGTTTTCTTTAATTATTACATAATGTATTTTGTTTGTTTTTTTCCTTATAAGGATTGCATTGCGAAATCCAACTGTTTCAAATTACAATCTCTTATTTTGTTTTATTTACAAACCTTATTAAAATTAAACTTTTTTAAAAATATCCAAGCATACCACATTTAACATATATTTATAACTAGGTTTTAGAACTTTACTTTTATATGTTATATTTTAGAAACTTTCAAAATTCCAAATTTATTGCTGTTATGTTGGCAACCGTAAATTGCTGTTATATTACGTGAATCAGCTGCTGCAGTTCTAATGCTTTAGTTATCCTTGATTAACTTTGTATATTTAAGACAATAGCCTGGTGTTTTCTTACCACTGGGTGGAGAATTTTTCCCTCTCTTGTTTCCTAAAAATCCCTCAGAAAAATAAAGTCGAAGGATTTCCCGTAGTTGTTGTCGTTAAATAACTGTTAATGAAATAACTATATCATTGGGTTGACTAATTAATTTCAATAATTTTCGTTGTTTTAGTTCTTCTTTTTATTTTTTATTTTCTCCCATTGTAAGGCTAGTTTTATGTTCTATTTCTCACTTTTAGTGAATACATTTAGCCGTATAGAATATATTACATTCGTTTCTGTCATGTTAAAACAGTTTGGTAACAAAATGCAACTACTTTAAATTTATCAGCAAATTTTAGATGAAATAACTATTAGCGTTTCCAGTTATCAGGAGTTCTAGGCTTTCCTGTCACGGAAATAACTCTTAAATGATAGGAAAAGAAATTACAGAGATAACGTTTAATTACTGTAAGCTGTTCTTAAATGTTTTGTTTCGAAAATATTGTGGACATAATATTTATTGTTTTTAATATCGTGCACAGTTCCCTTCAATTAGTTAAACGTCTTTAATAGAAATAGGTAACCCTTTTTTTTTAAATTGTATCATCTGTGCAGGTTATAGAAAGTGATACATGCATAAGTTTCATGATTTCTCTGCAAAAGTATTTACTAAAGCTATTTTTAGGACTATTGAAGGAAGCAATTAAATTTGGAATAGAAACACTTGATCATGGTTTACATTTTTAAAATAATTTTATCAAACAATTTACTTAATTTTAATACCTACGTCTTCCTTTTTATACGTTTATGCTCGGGAAATACTTGAACCCTAGATCGAATAAAATATCGACACAATAAAACATCACCAAAATATCACAATATTTGTTGACGTACAAAACCATTACGAATGTCATTATTATAATTTTCTGCAAACTGTTCGCTTCGTGCAATAATCTTGTCTGGAATGTTCATTGAAAACTCCCCGGAAGTCGTCATTCCAGGGTAAATGTTTCGTACATACATACAACTATATGAAATTTTCTTACGAGAGTTTCAAACAAACAGAACCAGTAGAAACCGAAAAGCATGTAAATTCAACGTTTGACTTTAGATAAAGTTAATTTTACTAAGCAGACGTTTTCCTAAGCGTTAGGTCGGAAGTAGTTTAGCTTCAATAAGGAGTGAATTTGTTAGGTTGTGAAGTGAATACTTCTGTTGGCTGGGTAGGACTGTATGTTGCACGGGAGAAAAATCTTCTCGTCCCTCACGCGTCATTCCTTCACGAGACACGCTTCATATTATAGCTTAAGTCAAGTGATAACTTCATACAGCGGCTGATTATATGTTATAGGTTATATTATAGAACAGCTGTTTTAACGGTGAAGGTCACGTTCCTTCATTTAATGTACACATTAAACTAAAAGTTTTTACTCAAAATTTTTTGAAGTTAATAAATATATTTATTTATATTCAAAGAAATATTACCACAATCTATGATGAGTTTAATATTCGCATAATAGTGTTTAAATTAAAAGCTTGTTAAACGTATCTGCTACTTTTTAAGAATAGATGTCAATTAATTTCATTAAATAAAATTTGCAATCACTATATTTTACAACATCTGATAAATATCATTATTTAGTTGGAATAAACTGTGCTGAAATTATAATAATCATACACAATAATTTTATTTCTACATGACGTCACTTCGGTTTCGAAGTAACCATCTTCGGAGATATTACAACCTCTCTACTTAGTTTCCATATTTATAATGTATCAAACTAGTTATTCCCATCTTTCTAATTCCTATTAAAAAGGAAATTACCCTCCAAAATGTTTATATAAAATCCATAGTCTTACTTTACAAGTGAAAGAAATACAATTTGGTATTAGGCCTCGATCGTAATTTAATAAAATCTCAGGGTCATATTTACTGATATATAAACTTTCACAACTATTCAACAATTTATTAATCATAACATTCTTAATTATTTGAACACTATTAACATCTACATTATGAAAGTTTCTTGATATAATCTTCTTGAATTCACGGATTAAACTAATTTTACATACTTAACTAAGTGAATACGTAATTGCTTACTGCTGACGCGTTTCAAAACGATCGTTTCCTTTTCGAAGCTAACCTTCTACTAGCGGCTTCTGGCTCTTTACAAACGGTATGACAGGGTTGGATTTATGACATTGGGTGATGTGTCGGCGTCTTGTGTGGTGTATTTGAAAAGATTATTGGCTTCGGAATGTGTGTGGTCATTAAGCGTAAGTAAAAAACTAACAACCTTAGAAAAATATGAAATCTACAAACACTACGCAACAGACAGGGAAAATATACTTAATGACCACAACACTTCGAAGCCAATAGTCTTTTCAAATACATCACACAAGACGCCGACACCTCACCCAATGATCGTAAGCAAGTAAGCAATTACGTAAAATTAATCTACATTATAAATAATTCCCTTGTCTAATTTTTTGCATTTCCTGATTTCAATGTGTTCTTTATTTCTACTTCAAACCTTTCTTCTGCTCTGTCCAACATAAATGTGGTCGCTATCTTTACACTTCCCTTTGTACGCCCCTGACTTATCTAATGTTTCCAGCTCACGTTTAGAAAAACCTTTTTTAAGGCTTTAAAAGACATTATTAAGGGTGATATGGTTTTTATTAGGAGCGTTCAATATAACATTCTTTAAAAAAAAGATTCCAAACATTTACGTAAAACTGAATCTGTAGGTGAATTAATAAATTGCTTAATGTGTTATAGGCTTATTCTTTTGCTACCAAATAATATTATCGAACAATTTAGAACGACTAACTTTCTCGTAATCCGTTTCCAGTAAATTTCAAAAGTTTTTAACCGTAAGGTATGTTAATTGATCTATTTAAAATTGGCGAGTCTGTGTTGGCTACAGTGGTTTGAATCTTTAGGAATAAATCTATCATTAGATAACAGCTCTCTGTAGATATCTAATCCTATTTTACCCTTGTACCTAAAGAAACATTAAAAAGCGGTCATCGTTCTTTTTTTCAATTTCATGAGTAAGTTTGATGTTGATGTAGGATGTTAAAAATATTTTTTTAAAATTCGTTGGTGTTAACACACAGTATCGTAAACATATGGTCCACATATATAATCTAGACTCGAGGAAAATAATTAATTTTCTCTTTCAATACTTTTTCAAGCCAACAAGAATAAAAAGTTCTAAGTAAAAGAAAAGTGCATTTCCCGTTGATGTACAATCTTTTTATTCATAAAAACTATTATTATACCCATACATTAAGTAGTTAGGTAATCTTACGCAGTGGTCGACCTTCTTTTTTAGATATCATTTTCAAACAAAAATTCCCTAAACGGATTTAAACTTTTACTTAGAAATTATTAAACTTTACCTGGATATAATAACTTGGAGCAACTGTGGTATTATTATCTATAATTATTTAAACTGTATAGTTTTACGAACTTAACTTATATATATATATATATATATATATATATATATACAGGGTGACACACGGGAGACGGACTGTTTAGAACTGTGTAGTACTGAGGGCGCGGTGTTGGGAGGTGGTGGTGTTGGGGATAGTTCTGATCCACACAAGACGCCATTTCATTTACTCAGTCACTATGGAGCAGTGGGACTTGCAACGTCGAGTGTTTGTCTATGACAGTTTTTTGAAAAAAGGCGAGTCTAGTATTACTTTGCAGCGATTGTATTGTGCGCGGTTAAATATCGGTCGAAGTGGAGCTGTTCCGAGCCATAACACAATCCTC
Source organism: Prosapia bicincta (assembly GCA_036971475.1). Lineage (NCBI taxonomy): Eukaryota > Metazoa > Arthropoda > Insecta > Hemiptera > Cercopidae > Prosapia > Prosapia bicincta. The sequence continues at coordinate 13,431,012 of JBAIZL010000008.1, forward strand.
AGATGGGTGGAAAACTTCAGATCAACTGGAAGCATCCTGGCTCGAGACGCAGTGTGCAGCGGCCAGAATGTCCGATGCAAAGAATCAGGGTAATTGTACAGAATACCAGAATCAAACATAACCTGGTTAAATAATTGGCTAAATTTATATGTATAAAATTTTAAAGCATAATAATAATATTAAAACTAGGGTAAATAATAGTAAAATGAAGAAAATTAGAAATAACTTTAGACTTAAAAAACATAAATTATAATCAATAAGAAAAATTATCACTTTAAAGTGGATAGCCTAAATTATGTATACAAAAAACACGGTAATTGTGTAGTATAACAAACTCGGCCTAGATGCCGGCTATTAAAATAATTGTAATTAAATATAATCAGGAATAAAGAATGTAAATTAATAAGATGTGAGGAAAATAAATTAGGCCTAGATAGGGAAAATAGTATTTATGTAAAAGTAAAGATTAAAGGTTAAAAAGTAATAGCCTAGAAATTAGGTTATATTAGAAGCAGTCATATTTGATTCCGGAAAAATCCGCCTAGGGTATTGATTATAAATCTTGTCACTACGAAACGAAAGCGCTACAGTCGAACTTTGGATTAGAAATTTTAAAAAGTAAATTAAATTAAATAAGAAGAAATAAAGTCAAATATGTTATTAAATAAAAGGTAAAAATGGAAAGGACACATCAGAATACAGAAACGCCTTTTACAAAAAGTGAAAATAATCTTAGTTCAGAATTTCCGAACAAACAAAGTCAATTGCCATGGCAACGGCTTTCTGATTGGTCAAAAGTTGAAAAAATGGATACTAGGGCGTGGGAAGTTTAAAATTGTAGAAGTGAGGCCTCACAAAAGGGACGCTATCCAGAATTAGAATGCATTAGGCTCTCAAGGCGAGCAGACGTGTTTTTGTACCATGCGAAAAGGACAAGAAAAAATGTGCTAGAAACAGAGTAAAAAGTGCTACGATGTGATCAGGGGAAGGAAGATATATATGAGCAAGGGCTCATATATACCCAGAACAAAATTTCGACCACTAAAATGCAAAATTAAAGAAAATAAGAAGATTAACCGAAATTATGGAGAGACGCCTACCTACCAAGACCCTTGAAGATGTAACGAGACCGACAGATGACAACATTAATGCAGATAAAAAGATTTCTACAGTACAAGGTTATATAATCAATTTAATTATTCTTTTTTAATAACATTTTACTTCAAATTATATTAACTTAAATTCAAAATTAAATAAGATGGGAATAACCTAAGGGACTGATTAGTCAACTCTCTTAGGTTACCCAAATTTAAGTAACAAAGATTCAAAATTGACTTTCCATTCCCATCGCTGTGGGAATGTATGGATTAAGTATAAAGATGTATATCTTATATGGCTTTTTCTAAGTAAATTTCTAATGAATAATTTCTAAAGAAGTTAATTGTTCAAGGCCTAGCCTAAAGACATTAAACAGTAATATTAAGTGTTTGAAAAAGAATCAGATTTTAAAATATGTTAAATTTAACTGTAACAATCAAAACTATATACAAAATTAATTATGGTAACTTTGATAATTTAAATTATATACAAAATTAATTGTAATAAGAAAATTTAAAAACATAGAATGAGATAATAATGTTTAATTAAATGGCAAGTTGTATGAAATTTTGAAAAAGTAATTAGTCAAGAAAATCCTGTTAAATTAAATAAAAACAATAATAATTAATTTGAACCTTGGAACAAATAAATAAAAAGGTATATTTTCCAATTAGCTGTGTTTTCATTCTAAATAAGATAAGTTCACTAGGTATCCAGGTATAGCCTTTAAATCACAAGTGTCTCTCAAAGATTCCACTACCCGAAAAGGAGCTTGAACAGGGCTTATCGGAGGCTAATTGGTTTTATCAAAAATTCAGGGGTTGGTTCCTCTGAGAGGTTTATTCCTTGAGGCACAGGTCTATGAAATTAGGTTCGTAGTCAATGGATAAACCATTACTTTCTTACTGACTTAGCAATTGATGAAAAGAAAGGGCCAAAGTAAGGCAGGGAAAAAAGTCGGTAAGAAGTGTAACAACACCAGAAAATGTTGCGAGAGTAAGGAAAGCGGTAGTCAGAAGCCCAGGACGGCTAGACGCCATGCTAGTGGGTTACGAATCAATCAATCGTGAATCGATCAGACAAATTTTGCATAAGGCATTAAAATTTCATCCCTACAAAATGCTAATTGTCCAAAAACTTAAGGAAACTGATTTTGCAGTACGAGAAGACGTCGCTTACAGAATGCAAGTGATTTTGGGATCGAATGAAAATGAAATTTTATTGATGAGCGATGAAGCTCATTTTCATTTAAACGGGACCGTGAATAAACAAAACCTATGTTACTGGGCTCCAGAGCATCCACACCTTATCCACCAGCGTCCTCTACACTCAGAAAAAGTAACAGTTTTGTGTGCTCTTGGCTCTGTTGGCATTATTGGACCTTATTTTTTTTTAAAGAGAACGGGGCCACAGTTACTGTTAATTCGGTTCTTTACATTCATATGCTTGAAACATTCTTAAAAGCAGAGCTAAGACGGCGAATTTATTTAAAACGCGATTGGTTCCAGCAGGATGGGGCAATATCTCACACTGCAAACACTTCAATGACAGTTCTTAGACGCATGTTTCCTGACCGGATTATCTCACGTTTTGGCAATGATCCTTGGTTTCCCGACTTGTCAGTATGTGACTTTTTTCTATGGAGGTACCTTAAAGAACTGTGTTTATAACCACAAGCCACGAAATTTGGACGAGGTTACCATTGCATTTGGAATGCAATCATTCAAGATTTGCTGTAGTCCCTGCAGAGATTTTAGTCAGTTATGCAGGATTTTGAGAAATGATGGACATCACCTCGATGACATTATTTTTCACAAATAACTTTGTTAACTAAAATGGCAAATAATGAGCTTTGATTTTCTGTAAATAAACATGCATTAATTTTAAAGTTGGCTGAGTATTATTTCATTAAAAACCGTCTGTCTCCCGTGTGTATATATATATATATATATATATATATATATATATATACATATATATATATATATATATATATATATATATATATATATATATATATATATGTATATTGTATGAGGATTAAATGAAAATTAATAAATTTTTATAACAATGGTGTTCTATCCCTATTCTTTATATTATAGCTCGTTTTGTTATTCACTATTTAAATAAGCTATGCTGAAAACGTTTTTTTGAAAATATAAATTACCAAAGTTTTTAATATGCACACATACGAATTATAGAATATGTATTCTGTTGGGAAATACTGTTAAATAAACAACAATTATGCATCGGATGAATTCATTAGATGGGCAGAAATGAAATGTTGATTCAATAAATAGGCTATTATGTCCAATACGAGTGTTTTTTAGCAAGCAATACTCGGAAAACACTTCATTACAAGAAATCAATATAACTCTTCCGCCAGAGGCACTTTAACGAACTTTCAAGCGTAAACATTAAATGTTTTTTTTTTATTATCCTACTTTTCTTTTGCCCTGATCAATGGCGGAATCGTCTCCCTTGACAATCGTTTCAACAGTACAGGAATGGCGAAGGTTTTTAATTTAACAGAGTCCAGATTCTTATTTGAATTGTACCCTTTCCAAGTTTACATAAATCAGTAGTTTGTGAGCATTAAAGTCTTTACATTTCTGCATTATGTTATGTATAGTATTACCTTACAAAGGTATATAAACCACAAACGGTTTATATATAAACCATAGATTACTTTTCTATACCTTCATTAAAGGCATAATCTATTCAAATAATACTAGTCTAATTTAGATCCTGGCCAGGCTGGATTCACCTGACTACCTAATCTATCCTTTATAAGAAATAATTGTCACATAAATATTCTCATGAGGAACTATTAAATATCAAGTACCCAAACAAAACAAATAAATAAAAATAAAATCAATATAAATTCACTATAATCCAACATTTTATGCACGTTTCGGTTACAAAGTAAGCATCTTCAGAAGTACTTTAAAGATCGTTATTGCATCTTAATATGTTTTCCTTGTCAACTAAGTGTAAATCAAATGTTATTTGTTAGTAAATAAATAGTTTTATAGAGGGTATTGATTAATAACTGTCAAATCATCTTGGTTTTCAACGGTGACTAGATTTACATTCATTTTTGCAGTAGCTATAAGCTCCTAGTGTGAATATTAATATTAGAGATTAAAATTAATCATTCTTTCAAAAATAATTTTATATTAGCTTTTGAGAAACAATAATTTTTTCTAAAAAACAGTATGAAATGTGGTTGTTTTCCTCTATCTCAAGTGAAATAAAACTCTCAAAATTAAATTTAAACTCTACATTTTTAAGTAAAGTTTAATTTACATTTTGTCAGTCCACGTAATAAAGTAGAAATTATATAATGAATAAATGTTAAATAAATAATTTTTAAACGTAAAATTTAACTAGCCCCGTTCTAAATCTTCGAAACTCTTCCAAAGGACGATAAAGGGTTAATTTAGCAAAGTAATAGAGAAGGGTGGAGTTCTTGCATTATTTATACGCAGTATTTTTTATAAAATAAATTGTCTTGTTTAAAATAGAAGATATATCACGTGAGGTAAAACTCGTTTTGCATATTGAGACCACGAGTATATAATAGAGTTAAAGTTTATGCTTATATTCATATGTTAATTGGTGTTTAAAACCGTTCCTGTTATTCTTAAATATGATATTTTATTTTTGTTTCAATCAAAAAGCTATTGTGAGATCTAATTTATTAACAATTTATACTTATAAAACGTATACATATAAAGTTGTTTCCATAAATATTTTAATGATAAAAATGTTTCAACCAGAAAGATTCCTGTATCAGTATTATTGCACACATTCTGTATTATCAAATTAATATTTAAAATATGAAAGTCATTATCTATCTTTGTTAGGTTTTATCTACATTAACTCTTATCTCTATTAGCTTTTATTTTTGATAGATTTTACCTTTATTGGCTTATATTTTAGCTTCGTTTTTTGTGTTGACTTATATAACTGTTACTTTTATCATTGATAGCTTTTATGTTCGTTAGATTTTAGCTTTGATAGGTTTTATCTCTGTTAATTTATATCTTTGATAGAATTTTCCTGGGTTAACTTTTATCTTTATTAGCTTATCCTTTGTTAGCTTTACAGGTTCTTAGCTAGAAGTACTTCAGATCTATATTTGTTAGCATTTATATTTGTTAGATTTTCCTTTGATTGCTATTACGTTTGTTAGCTTTTATCATTGTTAGCTTCTATATGTGTTACTTTTTTTGCAATGTTTTACCTTTGACAGGTTTTATCTTTCTTAGTGTTTGGTTTCATTTTAATTAGCCTTATCTTTGACAAGTTTTATATATGTTTCTTATAGTGTTAGACGTCATACAAAAACCGATTACAGAGACTAGAAAGACCAATTGTCATTACACATATCAATTCTTACCCATAACGATTAATTAATATATAGGTAAGCTAATAATCTCGATTTTATAAAACTCTCTCTTAGCTTATGTTGCCATATGGAATTGACAGGCTTAAGGCCAAATCAAACCTCTTTCGAAACTTATAAAGATAAATTTATCTACAGCTATGAATCACAGGACAGAAGCGAGCTATGTAGCCTGAAATGAACAATAAAAACATTTATCAGTATTTGTAAAAAATTCTAATAAATACATTCTAAATTTGATACCATTATTCGATGTCTTTAGTGTTAAGGCAGCAAGCTAAACTTGGCAATTTGTATAAATTTAGTCACAATGCTATTTTTAATTTAACATGTTTTATATCTTGCATTATTGTATTATTCATTCTTGATGGTGTTGTTACTGTTGACAAACAGCTGACTTTAAGTTAGGCCATTTTATGTCACTCCCGAAGATATATTACTTCTCCAAATTAAATCATTAATTTTACACGATATACACATATAATGTCTTGACTCCACCCTTCGCAATTACTTTTGCTAAATTAACCCCTTTACCGCCCTCTGGAAGCTTACTCTGCGCTACGGAATCATATTCTTACTTGAATTTAAATACAGTTATACATCTCGTAAAGCTTGAACTAAATTATATGGAAGTATCTAGATCGCTATGTAGCTGACGGGGTAGAAAATACAGAGTGATTATAGAAAAAACAATGGATTACTCGACGGGCGATCAAATTTTTAAGAATTGGTAATGAGCGAATATTCAGCCTAGTTGACTTTGAATTCCGTCTGGTTGACTCTAAAAGGAGATTTGGAAGAAGTTTTGAAATCTAATTGAATTTATGTTTCTGGATTAATAGTATATATATATATATATATATATATATATATATATATATATATATATACAAGTAATTTATAACAAAAGTATATGTAATATATATTTAAAATATATATTATATATACTTATATTATATGATATAGATGTATGTCATATATATATATATATATTGTATTTGTTTGCCAAAATAGCATATAATATATCTTTATATCTTATCTTAACACATTTCAATCCAAATTTTGGTTACTAGGAAACACTCTACAATCTAAAATTATTTTCAAACTTATTTAAAACAATATACAAAAAATATTGTATGTTCGAATGCACTTCAATAAATAATATTTAATCAAAAACTTTTATTGCCACACTTTTATTGATCTACTTCTATAAGTTTGGGTTTTATTAAGTTAATATATTACTAAATTTGGTTAAGAAATATTAATGTTTAAATTAACACGCCATTCTTTGACTTTTAGGCAAAATGGCCAGCTAGAATATATATATATTTACATATATGTTATACATTACTGATGTATTGAAAAAATACTATAAATAATATTTTAAATAGTATAGATAAATTACCATTTAAAATATTAACTAAATTAAAACGACCTAAACATGAGAAACAAACAATAACAAAAAAGTGCCACATTCACATACACAGTGTTATTTCTATAAACTTTTGACACTGCCGCTACAGGCGGAACACTCGTCATATTTATATAATTATGCTGGTAATAAAACTTATTTCATATTTAAACACTATTTATTACTTCACATCTTTCTTAAAACAAAACTCTAAACAAAGAACTGAGAAAAACCTAAAACAATTACAAATCATCTGTTAATTTATATAATGTTCTTTTTCTTTTTTTTTCATAGAGGATTGTCATAGAGTATTATATTATTGCATTCACAACATACTCCCACCTTTTGAGTTATGGTTTAACTCAAAACATTAAAAAATAGTATATTGTTAAAAGATTAATCAACAAATTTTTGTGGAAGCTTAATTTGTCTGCCACTTCTTAAATATGTCACAATTTTATTTTCTTTTGTCACATTATCTTCTTCCAGGTGTAGTTCATGTTCATTGGTTTTTGTCACTTTTGGTTTAATCTTTTCTTTTAATTGTTCTTGGATGGTTTCTTCTTGCATTTCAAGAGGATATAGTCTTTGTATTGGTCTCAATAAACTTCCAAAAGCAGTCTTCAATTGCACTAATCTACACACTCCATCTCTACTAATGATAGTCTTTTCTATCAGTCCTATTGGCCAATCAATTCTTTTTTTATTTTCAACTTCAATCAGTACTAATTCTCCAACTTTCAACTGTCTGCCGTTTTTCTTACTTTTTAAAGCTAATTGTCCTAAATATTCAATCCTAAATCTTTTTCGCAATGCTTCTCTCAGGTGTTGTCGATAACGTACTCTCTTGTTAAGACTTTTTGTATTTACATGGTCACAATCTGGAACTCCAATTTCTTTTAAGTCATGTAAAAACATATTTGGAGTAATAGCAGTTAGGTCTGAAGAAGTTTCAGATAAATATGTCAAAGGTCTAGAATTCATGATACTTTCACAATCACATAAGATTGTCTCCATTTCCTCATAATCCAATGACGTTTTGCCCAAGGTTTTGCGTAGCAACTGTTTCATGAGTCGGATGAGTCGCTCCCACCATCCGCCCCACCATGCAGCAGAGGGAGGGTTAAACCTCCAGTCAATTTGTTGGCATGAGCTATATTTTAAGATAGCATTCCAATCTAGAATTTTAAATGCCTTTTCTGTACCTGTGAAATTGGTACCATTGTCACTATATATTATTGATGGTCTTCCTCGCCTTGCAATAAATCTTCTAAGTGTATCTATAAATGCTTCGACAGAAAGAAACTTTACTAACTCCAAATGAACAGCACGGTATACTGCACAAGTGAATATGCAGATCCAAACTTTACTGCCATCTCGTAGAAACAAAGGTCCCGCAAAATCAATTCCAACCACTTCAAATACTGCGGCATCTCGTACTCTACTTTCAGGTAAGGGTGGAGTGATTGTTTCTACATTTTTTGAATTATGTCTCTGACAAGGAATACATTTTTTCAAAGTATTACTTATTGTTTTTCTTCCTCTCAATATCCAATAGTTTTCTCTTAATAAACTTAAGAGACCTTGAACTCCCACATGACATGATCTCTTATGTATTGTAAGAATAAGAATATCTACAATGTCATGTTTTGATGGTAGAACAACAGGAAATTTAAAATTTTCCAAATCCTTTCTTTCTGTTAATTTTGTCTTTAGCCTTATAATACCATCAGCAGCCATAAATGGTGACAATGAAGCCAATTTAGGGTCCCTTATTCCTTCAAATGATTGCTGTTGAACAATTCTAATTATAAAATTGTTAGCTTCAATAATCTCCTTACATGACAAAACTTTACTCACACACTTTTCCTTCTTTGAGGGGTTACAATTATGAATAAATCTCAGCAACCATGCAAAAACACACACAATCTTATCAAAATCATTTGAAAAGTAATAAAACCAATCTTTTGGGTAATTATTACTTAAAAGTGAAGGTGTAGGTCCTTTCTTTTTTTCTAAAGAAATTAATTCTTCGTCAGGTTCAGGTTCATTTGATGGCCAGGTATCTTCAGGCAACTTCAACCATGACGGGCCCTCCCACCATCTGGAACTAATCAACCTGGAAACTGAACATCCTCTACTGGGCAAGTCTGCTGGATTCATAGTGCCGGGAATGTGCCGCCAAGATGTTCTGGAAGTGAGGCTGCAGATTTCTTCAACTCTATTTCTAACAAATACTCCCCAGTTTTCTTCTCTTTTAATCCAAGCTATTACTGTAGAAGAGTCACTCCAATAAAAAAATTTAATATTACATTCAAATTTGTTTTCATCTCTTAATTCTTGCACTACTGAAGAACCTAATCTAGCACCTATAGTAGCAGCCATTAGTTCAAGTCTGGGTATTGTCATCTTCTTTACAGGTGCTACACGTGACTTTGCCTGGATTAGCTGTAATTGAATACATGTACTAAGTTCAAAACGCATAAATACTGCTGTTGAGTACGCAAATTTGCTGGCATCACAAAATATGTGAACTGATACAGAAATGATTACGTCATCCACACCTTGTAGCCATCGTGGAATCTTCATCTCTTTTAATTGATCGAGTTCCTGAAACCATATATTGAATCGTTGTTTGATTTCTTCTGGTACTTCTTTGTCCCACCCACAATTATCTTTCCAGCATTCCTGCAATAATAACTTAGGGCATATGGAAATAGGACAAGTGAATCCAATAGGATCGAACAATCTGTGTGCAGTGGACAATATAACACGTTGTGTTACCAAGTTCTCTTCTAAATTTACTATTTTATGAAAACTCACAGAAATTGTGTCTTCTTTCTTGTCCCAGGTGAGACCTAGGACTGAAGCCTCTGTCTTGTCTTCCAGACCAGGTTCAGTATATTCCCATCCTCGCAGCTCAAACTTTCCCAAAGAAAATATTTGTATTGCTTCTGAAATGAACTGTTTCAAATCCCTTTCATTATTTACACCTGTAACACAGTTATCAACATAGAAACTTTTAAACAACTTTTCTATTGTACATTTAGAAAATTGATTGTCTTCAGCACACTGTACTAAATACTTCTGCAGATGGTAGTTGATGACGGCATTGAGCAAAAATGGACTACTTGAGACTCCAAAAACAACTCTTCTATGTCGGAAAATCTTGAGTGATCCATCTGTGTTTTGCCACAGAAATCTTAGGAAATCTCTGTCCTCTTCATACAAACTTATTTGCAAAAACGCCTTTTTTATGTCAGCGATAACTCCTATTTTATAAAGTCGAAAACGTAAAAGCAAGGCTGGTATTATTTCAATTAAGTTAATACCTATTTCCAAACACTGATTAAGGGAATAGTAACCCTTTTCTTTAGACGAGGCATCAAAAACCGGTCTTACTGCAGTGGTGCTGTTTTCTTTTATCACTGGTCTATGAGGTAAATAGTGACCTTCATCCCATTTGCTTATTGGGATTTCCTCAATAACACCATCTTCCAGCCAATCTGAAAACACATTGTTATATACATTATATAAACTTTCATTTGTTAGCTTTTTCACTGAGTTTTCAAGCCTTTTTTTTGCAAGATTGAAATTTCTTGGAACTTCTGGGTGGTCTTCGGACCAAGGTAATTTGACTTCATAGCGTCCTTCTTCATTTACTCTCACAGTTTCCAAAAATTGTGTTTGAACAGAATGTTCAATTTCTTGTTTGCTTCTGGTCTGTAGTGGGTCTTTTATACCTAAAACATCCATTTCCCACAGCTTGCATATTGAATTACTTTGTACAAACATAGAAAGTGCTGTCATAGAACTAAATTCTTTACTTTCTTGAAATTTTCCTGTCAAAACCCATCCTAAATGAGTTTCAAGGGCTATAATACCACAATCTAGAACCTCTTTTCTTCCAGTTAGAAGTTTCCCATATATGTCAGCCCCAATTAATATCTCAATTGGACTGTCTGCATCCTGAAACAATTTAATACCTCTTTCCATCAGTTCATCAGTCCATCTTCCTGGTTTCAAGGCAGGAACATAAGTACAAATATTTATTTCACTAAGTGCCTTGAAATTACAAGAATATGTTTTATCTATACTTTGTAGTCTGACTTTGTAGCATGCATGATTGCGAGGCTTAGTGACCTCTCCTCCAAACAGGCCATGTAATAATGTTTCTTCACCACAAGTGTCATATTTCATTTTTTCAACAGTCGATTTCCTTATGTATGACCTCTGGGATCCACTGTCAAAAAGTAAACGCACATTGAGTTCTTTTGTGTCACTAACAGCCTTGACAACAAGAGTTTGCATGTAAACCTGATTGCCATTCACATTGGACAAGGAATTCTCAAAATTGGGCTCAGCTTCTTTTTCCTCGCATTTAGGTTTAATGTTAGACCTATTAAAATTATTCTGCAACTTTGAACACATAAGTGGTACATGTTTTCCATTACAAATAATACATTTAACAATAGCTCTGCAATGTTTACTTAAATGTCCTACTTTTGTACAAGAAAAGCAACACCTTTTGCTAGTAAGAATATTCTGCCTTTCTTCTAAAGACATGTCCCTAGCTTTAAAACAGTTTTCACTTAAATGACCACCGTCACAAAACACACACATCGATAACTTCGTCTTATCTGTGCTTACTGTAGACGTATTTGATTTTACATTTACAAGGCCAGCTGCTGTAACATTGCTGGTAGGCCTTCTTGTATTTTTAATATGCTTATCTTTACTTGCAAAGTCTCTTTTATATGAACTCGTAGTATTATCACCTGTTGATACTTTTGTTTTTTGTAAACCAAATCCCTGTTTAGCTAAGTTTATTCTTTCTTCTCCCTCCACTTCAATTTTCAAAAAATTCATTAGGCTATCTAGCCTACTTTTACTTTCTGACGCGGTCTCGTCCTGTTGAGAGTTAGGCCTACTTCTCTGCCAAGCTATTAATAAATCCTCCCTGAGACAAGATTCTACTAATGGGAAGAGCATAGCAGCGTACTTCTCCTTTGTTACACCTAAAGTTTCTAAACACCTTAGTTTTGACTCAATTTGATCATAAAGTGAGGAAATAGTAATTTTACTTTCACTGCTATTTAATGTTATTACAATTTTCAAGATTTCTCTTATGTAAAACTCTACTAACAGGTCATCTTTGGCAAAGCGAGATTTTAAATGTTCAATAGCCTGTTCATAACTACGTCCACATGGGGGAAAACTCTCGACAATTTCCCTAGCCTTAGTATTAGGGATAGTCGCTTGCAGGAGATACTGATACTTGTCATCAGAATCAATACAGGGGTCTTCATGGATTTTCTTAAATTGGCCCCAAAACGGCAACCAATCACTAATATCACCACCAAACTTTTTAAACTCAAGTGTGGGTAACTTAAATTTACGTTTTTCTACATTCACACTAGTATCTGTCTTAGGCCTAGCCTTGTCAATAGCCTGTTCAACTAAATACTCAACTATTTTAAACTTGCCTGAGTATTCATCGGCAGATTCTACCTCATTTTCTAAAACTTCAGTAGATGCATTTTCATTTAGTAAAACTTCAATAATTTCTCGGTCTAAGACCTCCAATTGATTATGTTTTTCACGTAATAGCTCTAAATTAGCTTTTAACAAAATCACATCATCTTCATTTTTTATGGATTCTAATAATGTATTGTGTAAACGTGAAAATCCAGTTCTAAACAATTTTCTTTTCTTTTTCAGAGCATCCATTATAAAATACTTACTAATGGATCATAGATTTTAACTGTAACCAAATTATTATCCTGTCACGGTCGCCATATGTTATTTCTATAAACTTTTGACACTGCCGCTACAGGCGGAACACTCGTCATATTTATATAATTATGCTGGTAATAAAACTTATTTCATATTTAAACACTATTTATTACTTCACATCTTTCTTAAAACAAAACTCTAAACAAAGAACTGAGAAAAACCTAAAACAATTACAAATCATCTGTTAATTTATATAATGTTCTTTTTCTTTTTTTTTCATAGAGGATTGTCATAGAGTATTATATTATTGCATTCACAACACACAGGAATAGATAATATTAAAGGAATACTTAAAAAACAAAAAAATAACAATATAACATAACTTACAAAAATACAGAAATCATAATCAATAAAATAAACCATCCGGAAAAAAATATATGTCCCACACGTAATAAAGGAATATATAAAATCGAATGCTTAGACTTTAAGAAAATATACATTGGCCTAACAAAAAAGAAATGAAAAGACAACCCTCAAAGACTTTGAGACCACCTCAAAGTCTACATCAAATCAAACACTGAAAATTTAGAATTAGCCATACACGCTATTAAATATAACCATACATTTTGCACATTATAAATCATACATCTAATAAAAAAACTTACAAAATGGCCTAAAAATGATAATCTGGAAATCACTACAAATCTATAAATACAAAAATGCAGTAAAAAACAAACAAATACAAAAAAAAAACAAAGAGTGATAAAGTCTTTAAATTGATAAAAAAATTAACCTCAAGAAAAACTAAAACTTTTTCACTGTGCAGTGCAACCACAAAAATAACATTATCGGTATATCACGTGACAATGGAAATTCCACACACCTGGCAAATACAAGAAGCACTTAGTCTCTGAAAATACTCTAAAATGAGGATACGTAATTAAAGTTCTCGAAAGTTGATTCCCAAATAAGATTCTTATTTAAGAACAATAAAATGCAAGTGATAGGTGAATACAAAAAAAAAACAGTGTTACAAAGTTATATATTTGTGTATATATATATATATATATATATATATATATATATATATATATATATATATATATATATCACTTCTACTATATGTACTTAAACCAGAATCTTAATTGGTATTTGTGCGAGTTAACTTCCAAAGATTGATAGTATCTCCATTGTCGAGTATCACAATGATCACAGTGTTTCTCGAGAATGGAGATACTATCAATCTTTGAAAGTTAACTGACATAAATACCAAGAGAGGTTCTTGTTTAGGTGCATATAGTGAAAGTGATAAGGGAATACAAAAATCAGTGTTGCAAAGTTAATATATATATATATATATATATATATATATATATAATAAGTAATTTATAGAATATTTGTATTATTAAATAAAAATTGTTTTAATTATTTAAATATATTTTTATCAAAATGTATGGAATACATTGAATAACTTATAGATTATTCGTAATAAATAAACAGATAGTTGGAAATAAACGATTTTTTTGCCAATTCGTGCCACAACAGATTTGGTCTACAAATCCTTTATTTTACTATTAAATTTCGAACGTTATAATGTTTATTTAAATAACTGTCTCCAAAACGAAATACAGGTTAGAGTCACAAATTTGTAATAGAGTTCAGTTAGCTTAATGGGCTCTTCCATGACAAAAATACTTTCTAATAAAAAGATGATCGTTCATGGCATATATTTTGAACAGTTGGGTCTATTATTACCTCCCCAAATATTTAGACTAAACACCTATGAATTGTTAAGCTAAAAGTTGAAACATATTACCTAATCACTGCTCAATGTAAGACATACAACCAGCCTAGATTTCTAATTAACAAAATATAAATAAACTAAAAAAGAAGAACCTTATTTACTTATAAATTTGACATAAGGTATCTAGTGATTGTCTACACTGGTAACATACATACAAATTCAAGGGCACTAATACGCAGACGAGGTAATTCAACCGCCCGTATCATCCATTTGGAAAGTGTTCCAGCAATATATATTTGTCAATACGCTGCAGGAATTCAGGTTTATCAGGATTTAGCTTGGCCTTGCAGGCTTAAACTTACATTAAACTTCCAACGAAGCCTATATATAATTCCTACACTAGGTTGCGTTATGAGAGGAAACGCTCAACTAAGTATACTGCCAGCAAGTATGCAACTGTGACTAAGTATACTATCAAATAACTAACATAAAAGTATGGAACTGTGACTAAGTGTACTCTAAACTAAGTATATATTAATATGCGGCGGTGTCTAATTATACTTGCAACTAAGCAGAGCGTAAGTATGACGCTGTGACTAAGTATACTCTCAAGTAAAGTTTGAATATAACGCTGTGACTATACTTTATACTCTCAATTAAGTATACTGTAACTATGCAGCAGTGTCCAAAGTAAACTTGCAACTAAGTAGAGCGTAAGTATGAAGCTATTACTAATTATAATCTCGACTAAGTAAAGTGTAAGTGTGAAACTGTGACTAATTATACTCTGAACTAAGTATACTGTAACTATGAAGTGGTATCTAAGATACTTGCAAATACGTAGAGCGTAAGTATGATTCTGTGACTAGGTATACTCTCAACTTAGTAAAGTGTAAGTATGAACTATGACTAAGTATACTCTCTAATAAGTCGTGTGTAAGTAACTCTCTAATAAGTAAACTGTAACCCTGCAGCTGTCCCCAAGTATACTCTCAACTAAGTAAAGTGTATGTTTGAACCTGTGATTAAATATACTCTTAACTATGTATACTGTAAGTATGAAATGGTAACTAAGTAGGTGGTAAGTATGAAGCGGTGACTAAGTATACTCTCTAATAAGTCATGTGTAAGTATGAAGCGATGATATGGTATACTCTAAACTAAGTATACTATAAGAATAAACCTGTGACTAAGTATACTCTCTAATAAGTCATGTGTAAGTATGAAGCGATGATATGGTATACTCTAAACTAAGTATACTGTAAGAAGAAACCTGTGACTAAGTATACTCTCAACCAAGTAAACCGTAAGTATGAAGTGGTAACTAAGTAGTGGGTAAGTATCAAGTTGTGACAAAGCAGACTCTTAACTAATTATACTGTAAGTATAAAGCTGTGATTAAGTATAGTCTCTAATAATTAAACTGTAATCCTGCAGCTGTCCCCAAGTATACTCTCAACTAAGTAAAGTGTATGTATGAAGCTGTGATTAAATATACTATTAAGTCTGTATACTGTAATTATGAAATGGTAACTAAGTAGCTTGTAAATATGAAGCGTGTGACTAAGTATACTCTCAAAATTAGTAAAGTGTATGTATGAAGCTGTGATTAAATATACTATTAAGTCTGTATACTGTAAGTATGAAATGGTAACTAAGTAGTGTGTAAGTATGAAGTGATGATATGGTATACTCTAAACTAAGTATACTGTAAGAATAAACCTGTGACTAAGTATACTCTCTAATAAGTCATGTGTAAGTATGAAGCGATAATATGGTATACTCTAAACTAAGTATACTGTAAGAATAAACCTGTGACTAAGTATACTCTCAACTAAGTAAACCGTAAGTATGAAGTGGTAACTAAGTAGTGTGTAAGTATGAAGTGATGATATGGTATACTCTAAACTAAGTATACTGTAAGAATAAACCTGTGACTAAGTATACTCTCTAATAAGTCATGTGTAAGTATGAAGCGATAATATGGTATACTCTAAACTAAGTATACTGTAAGAAGAAACCTGTGACTAAGTATACTCTCAACCAAGTAAACCGTAAGTATGAAGTGGTAACTAAGTAGTGGGTAAGTATCAAGTTGTGACAAAGCAGACTCTTAACTAATTATACTGTAAGTATAAAGCTGTGATTAAGTATAGTCTCTAATAATTAAACTGTAATCCTGCAGCTGTCCCCAAGTATACTCTCAACTAAGTAAAGTGTATGTATGAAGCTGTGATTAAATATACTATTAAGTCTGTATACTGTAATTATGAAATGGTAACTAAGTAGCTTGTAAATATGAAGCGTGTGACTAAGTATACTCTCAAAATTAGTAAAGTGTATGTATGAAGCTGTGATTAAATATACTATTAAGTCTGTATACTGTAAGTATGAAATGGTAACTAAGTAGCTTGTAAATATGAAGCTTGTGACTAAGTATACTCTCAAAATTAGTAGAGTGTATGTATGAAGCTGTGATTAAATATACTATTAAGTATGTATACTGTAAGTATGAAATGGTAACTAAGTAGCTTGTAAATATGAAACTTGTGACTAAGTATACTCTCAAAATTAGTAAAGTGTATGTATGAAGCTGTGAATAACTAAGTAAAATGTAAGTATGAAGCGGTGACTAAGTAAACTCCCAAATAAGTATGTTATACGTATAAAGATGGAGTAAATCAAATATTTTAATTGCTTTACTTAAATGATATATGCTTTTAAATGATATATATTTATAAAATTTGAAATTCTTTTAGTAGAAATACTTGAAATGAAAAAGATTTTATAATTATCGTTTCACTATTAAAATAATCATAAAATAAACCAACAATAAAAACCTATAACCTCAATAAAATATAGAATATTTATTTAATCCAATATTAGGTTATATAGGTGGGTTAAAACATCATCCTGTGTAAAATCAGTTATTTTTTGTCTCTTTAGGATTATTTTACTTTTGATTGTTCATAAAAAGCGCATAAGCTGCTATTGTAGTGCACATAAGGTGGTATTGCAAAGCACATAAGCTGATATTGTAGGGCACATAAGGTGGTATTGCAAAGCACATAAGCTGCTATTGTAGTTGCACATAAGGTGGTATTGCAAAGCACATAAGCTGCTATTGTAGTTGCACATAAGGTGGTATTGCAAAGCACATAAGCTGCTATTGTAGTTGCACATAAGGTGGTATTGCAAAGCACATAAGCTGCTATTGTAGTTGCACATAAGGTGGTATTGCAAAGCACATAAGCTGATATTGTAGTGCACATAAGGTGGTATTGCAAAGCACATAAGCTGATATTGTAGTGCACATATGGTGGTATTGCAAAGCACATAGGCTGATAATGTAGTGCACATAAGGTGGCATTGCAAAGCACATAAGCTGATATTGTAGTGCACATAAGGTGGTATTGCAAAGCACGTAAGGTGATATTATAGTGCACATAAGGTGGTATTGCAAAGCACAAAAGGTAATATTTTATTAAATAAATAGTTTACTTATAATTTCCTTATTGACTTTATACATTTCGCCTTAGTTGTTGTAATTTATCGACTCGTTACAGATTGTTTTTATGGTTTTAGATTGTCGAATTTTTATATTATCCAAGTTGACTTAATACTTGAGGTTAATTTTAATGTTATGGAATTTAAGTTCACGCAAAAGCTGTACTAAGGAATCATTATAATATAACTTCTGTACACTGTGCATCCCTTAATGCTTTGATACTCTAGAATGTGTTCAATTTCAATTCAAAATAATCTGTCTCCATTTTAAAGTTTGTATCTATTTACTACTTAGGTGCAATAATTACAAGTTTATTGTTCACTTAAACCTGAAGTAGTTATATAGTTTTACTTATTATTCAATAATAGAAAGCAATTATGAGGTACTACATTATAAGTTTATAAACTCTGTTCTTCGCTTGTAGCCCTATTGTCTAACCTGCTGTACATTGGAAACTTGTTTGTCTCGACGTTATTTCTAAGGTTTTTAACTTATTTTACTGTCTCTTGTTTTCTCCAGAAGGAATCCCTTCCAGAGACAGCTGGAACACAAAGCATGTAAGCGTACTTGTGTGCTTTGTTGGACTTAACAATGTAGCGCTAGAGCCTAACATGCATTAATGTAAAATTATATATAACAAAGAGGTACTAAGTAACCTGCTTAGCCTCTGGGTACTTACTATCTAAGGAATAGTAACTAGTAACTCATTGAATAGCTATATACAATTCCTCTTTTAAAATTTGTGATTCTACACTTGTATATCTTATATTGGTTCTGTAAAATAATCAGATATTTTCTAAGTTTTTAAAAATAAAAATGTTTTCAGCTTCAATATTGGTGTTCCATTGCTTTGTCGTTGGTTTTCAATAAGAAACCCCAAAAAATACTCTTACCTAAGTTTCAGAATCGATTTGCACAGATTTTACTTACATGCCGCAGGATTTTCATTGCCTCTGTATGAAAAGGCAACATTTATCAACAGATTTTATCATTTCGTTTTATATTCTGAAAGGAATCGATTCCGGAAAACAGATTCACAGCTTGGCCCAAGGGTTGCAAACTTTCTTACTTTGTTGATATGTTGGCTGCATAGCCACAGTAATATACCGAACACAACCGTATTTCTGTGTAAATAACATTATTTACGCAGCTAGGAATAAAAGATATATAATTTGATTACAATCATGGTTTTAAAATAATTTACTATGACTTACTTATCACTTGTTTCGTTTATGTTTTCGACTACATAGTCGATAATATAGACAAAATGTTTTGATTTCGCAAGGTTTTTTATATTTTCTAATCTCTTCAGACACTTCTATTCCTAAGAATTACCTTTATAAGTCCAATAGAATTGAAACTGGCAAATGTTACGTTGAGCACAATTATTCAAATCACTTAATAAATACGTATTATTATTAGTCAGTAGTATTAAATATCGAATTCTATTTATTATGTGCTGTAAATATAGAACTCTGGTCTAATATTCATTTAAAACACAGGATTTCAAAAAAAAAATCTCATTCACCTATATTTCATAATTAAATTATTCATACCGTTTAATTGGGTCAGGAATTCTACCACTTTACATCTTCCACTCATTTATTGATCACAACATATATTTCATAGTTGTTCGAGATAGTAAATAATAGTAAATTTATTTTTCAAACTTTTCTTTTATTTAACGGATAAACGAAATTACAAACGCCGTTTATCCGCGTGTATA
Source organism: Prosapia bicincta (assembly GCA_036971475.1). Lineage (NCBI taxonomy): Eukaryota > Metazoa > Arthropoda > Insecta > Hemiptera > Cercopidae > Prosapia > Prosapia bicincta. The sequence continues at coordinate 13,450,646 of JBAIZL010000008.1, forward strand.
GAAGTCTTCATCGAGCGTTCGGTCCTATTAGATTACAATTGTTTTCTTTATCGTTTAGTTTAGAGAATAGCTTCCTTTTACGATGTCTTGTTTGATGAGCTTAGTTAACAGTATTTGTAATTGGTAAAATTTCATTCGAATTTTACTCTTCTGCCTGCAAAGATCTAATCATCGAGGGTTTATTGTGCATATCTGTTTCGACACTAAGAGTGGCCTTTGTTACGATATAAGTTTATTAACTCTTAGGTATAATCATTTTAATAATAATATTTTCAATTGATTATAAGAAAAGAATTGGAAACATGTTCCGGCTCTACTGGCATTGTCTAGCACTAACAATTAATTATCCTAGAACAAGAAACACCCTTTCAAGTGGATAGAGACGACCAATACAAAAACTAAGAAGGTAAAAGTGAGATATTAAATAAGTAGCAAAGTGTATTTTGCCTGGTTAAATGAAACTGTGTCAGTAAGTTATGTTTGTTCATAAATAAAACACAGAAAGGGGGAACAAAGAGGTTTGTATTTTAAATTATTTGGCACTGCTGATTTATAGAGTATTGTACACAGTTAAGGGTAAAAATATTTTGCATTTTTGACGAAATCATGTAATGTACATAAAATATTTATTATTGATAACATAACACATAATACCCAATAAATACAAAAATCAGGTTAAAGATTGTGCTAAATTACATACGACATTTTTGTGAGAAACTACAAACAATATTGAGGGTGTATTTCAAATATATTAAATATTTTTGTACATATATTAATTTTTAAACTGCTTGATTCTAATAGAATGTAGATAAAATTGAATTACTTTTCTTTACACTGAAGATAAAAAATTAGGAACATAATTGGATACAAATTTATATTCAATAATTCATTTCTTGTACAGCTTGTGGAAATAAACTCGAACCTTAACGGTTGGTAAAAAACAGCAACATACAAAGTGGTTGCAGATTAACCTTGAAAATAATACTTCTCCAGGTATAATATTAATTTGGAAATTTGTTGTATTCATTTCCGTGACGTTAGGATTTCATTGATTAAGAAATACAAAACGATTCCGTATAAGTTTGTTGTAAAACTTTGTGTTACAATTTATTTATGAAAGTATTATTATTGTTTTAAAATTTAGATGATCGGATATGATTATTTTAACTTTCTTAAAATATGATTACGTATAAAATAATAGTACGAAGCACTTTCTTCTGATGGTGATCAATTAGTTTTACCAATCACTACTAGGTGGCATTTATTTAGGCAGAAAATAAGTTATTGCAAAGTGTTGAAAAGTATTGTTTAGAGTTATGGAAAACCTGTAACTCACACATTGTGGCATTATTTTAAAACCTATCAGATAATTTTATTAGAGATCAGTATGTAAAATAGTTTCTCACATACTTTTCGAATCTTCCCATAATTTTTTCCCATTTTCTGTAATTTCCTTTATTTAAGCATAAAATATTTGTTTGCCAACTGTTGCACAACTGGTGTTTAGAATTAAGGGAAGTAGTTTAACACATTCATTACGGCGTTAACCTATCGCCTACCTGCAGGAAACAGTAAGCGGAAGTCTTATAAAGATAATTCGATTTTCTCGTGCCAGCGCAAAAAGGTTTTGATAATTTTCTGTTATTTTGCGGACTTTGCACCACAAATGTTTTTCATAATTTTACAAATTTGACTTTATTTTCTCCATAATATTTCCCATTTTCCGTGATTCCATCCCTAATTTTCCTAATTATACTCACAATTTTTCAAATAGTACCCTTAAATTTGAAAATTACTGATACTTGAACCTCGATAAATATTTGTTGGGGAATTCCACCAACTGTTATTATAAGCTTACAAAGTAATAACACTTCTCTCCCCTGGGTGGAAAATTATCATTTTCGCTTGTTACAACATCTCATACATAAAAGTTTTGTACTAAAAAAGAGACGTCTTATCTGTTGCTGTGAACGAATTACTGTAAACAAATATAATATCGGAAGATGATTAAAGTCCTCTTTAAACTGTTTAGTCTCATTGCCAAGTATTACCCAATCGTCATTAAATTAAATAAAATCTGTGGTGTTTAAATGGTTAGTTTGCATTGTTCGACATCTGTTCTGTGGATATAAAAGTGTCGATATAAGTAAAAAAACTTCTAATCAACATTGTCTTCATAAACAGCCGATGTAGGGAAAAGCAAAGAGGAAAGACTTTTGAGATTAACACCCTTCGAGTAGGGTTGGAAATTATTTAAAATTCATTATAGGTTTGATTTTATATTATAAATGGTTCAGTTTGGAACCAAATGCATATCCAACTATCACAAGGAATCGAAATATTATATTCTTAATATTGCGGTTCTCTTATACAGCCAGGCCTAACATTAAACTGAGAGCTAACAATAAATAAAGAGTTGATTTATAAATCATATGATTCCAGTATGTCTAATTTGCGTACATTACTCTGACGTGGGTAACTGCGATTGTCGATGTCTTATATTTGGGAAAGAAAATTTCCGAAGAACCACTAAATAACCTAAATACGGGTTTTACCCTGAGAGAACCACCGCACAGAAATTCCTAACGAACTGTCAAAGGATATTTGTGTGTCTAGTTTATGAATAGGATAACTTAATCTCTTTTGATGTTATCGTCAGAGGAGACTTTAAAGTCGGCATTCAACTGTTAACTATTTTCAGATAGGTTGTTTAAAATTCTAAAAATAGTACTGAAATGAAAACTTTACCATTGCATTGTTCGTATTTTAGTAGTGAATTTGTTTTAAATAATTTAGTTAAAAGTTCATTACAAGCCATTGTTAGCTTAGTCATATAAAGTTTGAAATTAAAAATAAAAATTTACATTTATGGAGTCATTATTTCTTAAACAATTTAAATCTGTCTCTCGAAATTCAGTTTTATTATCTATTTAATTTGCAATGGATTTTAAGTAAAACTAAAATGAATTAACTTATTTTGTTGACCTAACAAATAAATATTTGTTTGAAAATTAACTTTATATTACTAAATGTTTAAACAGCGATAAATTGAATTGAATTGAAAGTTCCCTTGTGGTTATAAATTACTTCTAACCCCACCCCGGAATGCCTACCCCCCACAGAAAGTATTTCTGACAGTATAAAAGCAATCAGTAACTACTCGCCACACATAGCTACTTATTTCGAATAAAGAGATATATCAGAGCATTTCCACTTTAGCTTATAGCTAATACTAAATCTCGGTTGTTGAATATTTAAACAGGTTTGAGAAAGCCAGATAAAATACAGAGATAAATAAACTAGCATAAATAGAGGAGGAGATGCGGTTTGCAAAGAACATTGAAAGCTGACCCTTCCTTCGCACAGTGCAAGGCTCGCTCATTTTTTGTATCAAGTGCTCAAGCGTCGTTTAAATTATGACACTGAAAATAAGCATTTGAATTGCTTTATAATTCCATACCGGAATAATAACTTCATTTTGTATTCTGTCTAGAGAGGCGGCTGAGTGGTCTAGTGGGTTGAGCAGTGCACTGGAAAAAATCAGATCTGCGTACGGATTTAACTAGCGTCAAATATTTATTGGTGGTTCACTGCCACTCCCATCCCCCCACAGATTCGACGTGTGATTTCTTGTAATTAAAGTACATCAACCTTACATAAAAGTATATAAAGATATTACTTAAGCACAAAAACGTTTAAAGTTGGAGGTGATTGAACTGCACAGAGAAATAATCCAGTAGTTGCTAATAACGGATGTAATATTTTAAACATGCCATTAAAATAGTTATTATATGATTACACGTCTAACTACCTCAGGTATAGTACAAAGGGTAATATAATTGAATCAAGTGATCAGGGGCGTGAGGTGACCTACTCTCTATTGGATACGTACAGAGGCTCAGAGACGGAATTATTTCAAATATTGTGCATAGTTTATTTTTGGTAATACTTTATAAAATGTTGATGCGCTAAGCCGAGATTCTTGTTGGAGAAATTATTGCACCAACGTACACGTTTTTTTTAGTTGTCAGTTTGTAAGATCCGCTTAGTACTAAGAGCAGCTGTACAAGGCTAGAATTACTTTTGCCTTTTCCTTACCATCATCCCTAAAAGCGGCTGTAACTAATAGTAGTTATTCCAGGTACTGTATACAAGATCCAGCGAAAACTCCCTATCTTTCACCAGGGGTTTATAACCCTGCCTTAATCCTAACCATACAACATCCCTTGAATAAATGTTACAAGCCATATTATCCAGATTGAATAATCGCCTTAAAACCACAAAAACAGTTCTGGTGGGAGGGAACAAGAGTGTGTGTGGTTATAACCAGGTAATTTGAATACACAATCATACACACACACACACACACACACACACATATATATATATATATATATATATATATATATATATATATATATATATATTACAATTCATACTTTTTATTAAACTAATAAATATTCAATAATAATTTTGAATTAATTTCTTTCGACTATTTCTTCATTTTCGATTTTGGAATTATGTATATGTAGCCACTTTGGGAATGTACGTTAAAGTTATCATACAAAAAGCGATATTAAGAGTAACTTGACCAACTGTGGGGTAATTTTTTATTGTAAAAAAGTAAAACTTCTTAAACCACGAAAATATTTATTTATGATCTGAAGTTGATTTCGATTGCAAAAGAATCATCTCCAGAGGAAATTACTGTAAGACTAACTTCTAGTTGTAGTTGACTTGCTCTTAGTAATTATCAGTTAGTATTGTAGTATTTTCCTTTAAAAATGATTGCTTTAAAATAAAAATGTACGTAAGGGGTTTTAGATAATCCTTTTTGTGGTTGAGAGGTTTTATCTATTTATAATAAAAAACAAGCGATAGGTTTATGGCGAAGTGTTGCCACGGTTAAACCCCACTGCTTGTCGCTAATCTCACGTCCAGCCCCTGTCACAACACCCTCAGCCGCATATATGTTACTCTCTACTTTAACTTACTGATGATGGCTGCTGTAGAGCCGAAACGATTAAGTTAAAATATGATCTCCCCCGACTTGCCAAATCCTAATATCGGTGGTGCGTCGAGCGGGATATACCAGTAGATAAATACCTGGACTCCAAATATAAAACCAACCATACTACTCTATCTGATTTAAATAGATTTTAAGCTTATTATTAATTATTTTAACAATATTAAAATGAAAATAATTATTTGCTATTGTATAAGTATTTGTTATAATTGTTTTTTTAACTTGATTTGAAATTTTTACTTTTATTCTTTAAAATGGTTTAAAAAATTCTAGAAATTTTATTACTGATTTACCACAAGTTAGTAATAATAATGTTAAACGTTATGTAATTTAACCTTGATTTTTAATTAAATTGAAATTTAAACAATACAATATCAAAATTCACTCTTGACAATTTTATCTCAAAGATTTATTTAACTGCTCTTAACAAAAGCAGTTTTTACTTAAAATAAACTTAAACAGCTTATAATGGTTCTCAAATGTTTTTGTTGTTTTGATTAAAGTACATAAATTATTCTTCAAACACAAATTTATAAAATTTTCAACTTTAAATAGAATATAAGAAATATTTATATTATTTGGTTTTATTTCATGTCCAATATTTTATTTTTAGAAGTAATCCTTTAAATTTAAATTTACATTTGTGCTCCCAAATTGAGATCTAATAGGTTCGTACAAGTTTATAGGATTTTCGTTATTACATATTTTCAATACTGGTTGTATGATGTAATTTTAATGGGCATAATATAAATGATATTAACCAAGTTAAGCAATTATTATTATAAATTTCCTCAATGAAATTCTCATTCAATTTTACTCGTGTAATTTAAATATATAATTTTATTTATTAAATTGGATTTTCTTTGTCATAATTTTTTAAATTTGACCTTGTAACAGCTTGATAAACTTTTTTCTTGATATTAGTAATTTAAATTTGAATAATTTATATTTAATCGCAACCAATTAGATACTTTTCCAATAATCAATCAGTTGCTTACATATTTTTTATTCTAATGAAAAATCAATTTTGATAATAATTTTGTATTTAATGAAATCTGTATTTATAATTTTGAAATTTGTATTTAAATTAATAAATGGTTATTGTGTTATACAATTTTTACTTGCTCCAAAAATCTTCACTGCACATCGTTCTCCTTATCCAAAAATTGGTTCCCTGAAGTCTGGAATATTCTAGTGAACGCAAATGATCGATTTTAAGGCCATCTTCAATACTGATTAGTTACATTTAAAAAAATGTATATTTTGAATCGTGGCTGTTGAAGAGGTGACCTCATGGCTGAGGCTATAGATTCAGCTTTAGCCACAGAATGACATCTGGCAGTCAATCGTTCTGTATGTCCAGATGGAAACGCCCGTCTTGTCCTAGCGCTGAATTACGTATCGTTTTTCTCATAAAACTCTTTTGTTTCGTTAGCTAAAACCTACCTTTTGGACCGGATTTGTGTGTGTGTGTGTGTGTGTGTGTGTATGTGTGTGTGTGTGTGTTTGTGTTTGTGTTTGTGTTTGTGTGTGTGTGTTTGTGTGTTTGTGTGTGTGGGTGTGTGTGTGTGTGTGTGTGTGTGTGTGTGTGTGTGTGTGTGTGTGTACTCTTGTCCGCCTAACATTACGTAGCTAATTATTACCCGTAGTATCTACTTGTTTTGCTTGGTTTCCATTCATTTCTAATGCCGCCCGATAATGGTGATTCTAAGGACTGGAAAGTTAATCTATGAATTATTTTTAAAATTTATTTTATTTAGGAAATTATCATTTCAATTGAAAAACCTGTCACTAAATTTAACAATTAGGCCTACTTTAATTTCTAAACTGATTTAAAAAAAATGTTATATAGGTGAAAAAAAGACTTTTGAAAACAATAATTTTATTGTGTTTTTTGTGTTTCTTAAAATCATAAGTAATCAACAAAATATTTATATACGCCTATATACGCCTATTACTTTCTATTTTATTTTCAATTTAAAAAGTAACAAAGTAATTAAAAATGGTTAGCAGTCAATGAACAAAAGAGAGTTATTAAATGGAAAGATACACAAAGGGTTTTAATCAACGTGTCCTTTTAATAGCGGTCCATTTCTAGAATGAGAAATATTGTAGAATAAAGGCTAGCGTCCTGTCTTCTGCTGTTAAACCTTTGGGCGGATAGCTACAATGTAAAGGATATAATGTTCAAGGTCTATGACTACTAGTAGTTAATTGCGGCACTTGGGGACAAACTATCCCTAACTGGCCTGTACGTCACCGGTGAGTATAGGGGTAATTTTGGATGATGGAAGAGGTCGGTGCGGCCTTGATCGAAGACTTTGGGGTGGGTTTGACTACGTTTAGAGGGGTAGGGGTAGTTTTTCGAAAAAAATATATTCTAACACACTAACCTAAGGCTGGTAAATTGCATCTAACCTAACCTACCCTTAGGTGAAGGGGTGTCCTCAGCTACGTTCAGGACCTTCCCCGAGGGTAGCTCCAGGGGTGGATTCGGGGTGGGGGTAGTTTTCGAAAAAATTTTGGAAAATGTGTGTTGACTGATAGGGTGAGTCTAGAGTGCAATATTGCTATGGTTGGGGGTGGTTTCACCAAGGAGTAGTTTTTAAATAAAATATGAAATTGCTAAAAATCGATCGATTGGATCAAATGACCGTATTGGATATGTTTAGAGTTCAGTATGGACTGTTGCGGGGGCGGGTTCACCAGGGGGTAGTTTTCAGATTGCCAAAAATGATCGGGTCCTAGGTAAAAGTCACCCTGGAGTCGTGCTTGAGGTAAAGCCACCCAGTAGCTAGGCCTTAGGTATAGCTAACCCGAAGCCGGCCCCTAAGTAAAGCCACCCAGGTGTCAGACCTTCGGTAAAGTCATCCCGGAGTCTTGCTCGAGGTAAAGCTACCCAGGACTTAGGTATAGTCTATACGGAGCATGGCCTCAGGTAAAACCATCCCGAACCCAGGCCTTACCTAGAGACACCCAGGAGCCAGGCCTAAGGTCAAGCTACCTTGGAGCCTGGACTTAGGTAAAGCCTCTTTGGAGGTAGACTTTAGGTGAAGCTACCTTGGAGTCGGGTGTTAGGTAAAGTCACCCTGGATTCGTGGTTGAGGCAATGCCACCTAGGAGCCAGGTTTCAGGTAAAGCCAACCCGAAGCCATGCCTTAGGTAAAGCTACCCAAGAGTCGGGTCAGGATGGTTGCTATATCTATTTAAGCCTCCTGACCAAGACAAATACTTCCACCAAGTCTTAGGTAAAGCTACCTTGGAGTCAGACCATAGGTAAAGTCACCCTGGAGTCGTGCTTGAGGTAAGGCCACCCAGCAGCCAGGCCTTAGGTAAAGCTAACACGACCTCAGGTAAAAGCCATCCCAAAGCCTGCCCATAGGTAAAGTAACCATGGAATCTGGCATTAAGTGGGGGGTGGTTATCAAATAATATATGAAATTGCCCAAAAATGATCGGTTAGATCAAACGACCAACGCTCCAACTAAACGCTAATTTTAACCGACCAACAATTATACACTGAGTTCAAATAGTCAACAAGCTATACGGGGAATCGACCAATCACATTGCAGGGGCCAGGTAGGCCTACGCAACACAGTCGCAGTAAGATGTGCAGGCTTATATACCATGTTAAGCCAATATATATGATAGCCCACATAATGTGTTAAACAAATATGCATGTAAGCCTACATACATACTATGCTAAGCCGACATACATGAATCCCTACAAGGGCCTACTATGTCGGTAAACCACTGGCCTAAACCTTTATGATCTGAGCTATTTTCACCTCTTCTATCAGGTAGAGCCTCAGGCAGGCAACCGTATAATGTGGGAAGTACTATAGGGTACATCTACCAATGCATAACCTATCAAGCCCACGTAGATGACGGTCAACAAATATTACAATATAAATTTAAAAAAGTCGCGCAACCTATATACATACAGTGTTAAGCCAACATTCAGGCTTATATACTATGTTAAGCCAGCATGCAATATACTCTAAATAGCCCTATATACTGTGTTAAACCAATATGCAGGTTAACCTATATACATCCTGTATTAAGCCAATATCCCAGATAGGCCTATATAATATGTTAAACAAGCATACGTTATAGCTTATATAGTGTGTTAAACAAATATGCGTGTAAACCTACATAAATACTATGCTAAGCCTACATACTGTGATAAACAAATATACGTGTAAACCTACATAAATACTATGCTAAGCCAACATGCATGCTATCATACATAGGCGTATATACCATGTTAAGCCTACATACATGATAGCCCACATAATGTGTTAAACAAATACGCATGTAAACCAGCATACATACTATGCTAAGCCGACTTACATGAATCCCTACAAGGGCCTACTATGTCCGTAAACATATGTCAGATCCTGACTATAGGTTATCACATATTATCCGATGCGTAGCCTGACTAATGGTTAACACATCCAGTGCATCGGCTGGCTAATGTTCAACATATAGTATCCGAAGCATAGCTAGGCTAATGGTTAACTAATAGTCAGCTTGACTAAGGGTTAACACATAATATCCGATGTGTATCTTGACTTCAATTTAACACAAAATATCCAATGCGTAGCCTGACTGGTGGTTAACACATCGTATCCAACGCAGAGCTTGACGATGGGTTATCACACATTATCCGTTGTGTAGCTTGACTAGTGGCTAACACAAAATATCCAATGCATAGCTTGACCAATGGTTAACACATAATATCCAATGCAAGCTTGACTATGGGTTAACACATCGTATCCGATGAGTAGGTTGATTACAAACTAACACAGTATACCTTAAAGTAGCAGTGCTTCGGGCAATTCAAACCCGCTCCCAAGTCAAAAAAAAAAAAAAAAAAAAAAAAAAAAAAAAAAAAAAAAAAAACTAACACATAGTATCCAATGGTTAACACATAGTATCCGATGCAGGGCTTGACTATAGGTTATCACATATTATCCGACGTTTAGCTTGACTAGTGGTTAACACATCCATTGCATAGGCCGGCTAAGGACCAACATATATTATCCGATACATAGCTATGGTAGTGGTTAACTAAAAGTTGGCTTGACTATGGGTTAACACATAATATCCGATGTGTAGCTTGACTAGTGATTGACACATAATATCCGATGCATAGCTTGAGTATGTTTTAACAAATAGTAGCCAATGCATAGCTTGACTATGGGTTAACACATCGTATCCAATGAGAAGATTGAATACAAGTTAACACATAATATCCAATGCATAGCCTGGCTAATGACCAACATATAGTATCCGATGCATAGCTGGGCTAATGGTTAACTAATGGTTAGCGTGACTAAGGGTTAACACATAATATCCGATGCATAGCCTGAATAGGGCTAACACATAGTATTCGATGCATAGCTTGACTAGGGTGTAACACATCGTGTCCGATGAGAAATATGAGTACAAGTTAACACATAATATCCAATGCATAGCTTGACTATGGTTTAACACAAAGTATCCGTTGAGTAGGTTGAATACAAACTAACACATAGTATCCATTGAAAAGTTTGGCTAATGGTTATCACATAGTATCTGATACATAGCTAGGCTAATGGTTAACATATAGTAGCTGATGAAAATCATGACTAGGGCAAACACATTTTGTCCGATGTATAGATAGACTAGGGGTTATCACACAGTATCCGATGAGTAGGTTGACTACAAGTTAACAAATAATATCCAATGCTTAGCTTGGCGAAATGTTAACACATAGTATCCGATGAGTAGATTGACTACAAGTTAACACAAAATATCCAATGCATAGCCTGACTATGGATTAACACATCGTATCCGATGAGCGGTTTGGGTACAAGTTAACACGAAATATCCAATGCACAGCTTGGCTAATGCTCACCATATACTACCCGATGTATAGCTTGACTAATGGGTTAACAAATAGCATCTGGTGAATATGTTTACTACAAGTTAACATATAGTAGCCGATGTATAGCCCGACTAAGTGTAACACATAGTATCCGAGGCATAGATTGACCAACGGTTAACACAAGGTATCCAAAGCATAACTTGACTAGGGGTTAACACATAATATCCGACGTATAGCTTGACTACAAGGTAACACATAATATCCAATGCGTTAACACATAGTATCTGATGCCTAGCTAGGCTAATGTGTAACACACAGTAGCCCATGTATAGCCTGACTAGGGCTATCACATAGTATCCGATACATAGATGGAATATGGGTTATGACATAGTATCCGATGAGAGGCCTGAATACAGGTTAACACATAATATCCAATGCATAGCTTGGGTAATATATATAGTTAGCCTACATTTTGTGTTATGTATGTAAACCCACAAATTATGCTAAGCCGGTTACCCATCAGGTACTAGACACTGATCTATGGTAATAAAAGAGTAACCCTAAGTGTAACCCACACCCCGACAACAGATACCTAGCATTACCATAGCCTACATTGCCTGACAACAGATATCTAGCCTGACCATAGGCTACATAGCTAGACAACTTATACATAGCTAGACAATAGATACCTAACCCTGAATCAAATACATAGCCTGACAACCGATACATAGCCTGACAACAGAACTAGATCAAATGGCCAACGTTTCAACTAAACAACATTACGCTAAGTTTAACCGACCAACATACACGAAGTTCAAACGAGCAACATTTATACCAAGTTCAAATAGGCCATTGGCTGGTGAAGGCAGATCAACGTTTCAGCTAATCAATGTTGAAAAACTTACGCTAATCAACCTACATCTACACCTAGTACAAATGGGTTATGGTGAGTGAAGGCACTGGCAAAAGCCTTTATGATCTGAGCTACCAACGCCTACCAAAATAGCTATGTAGAAACCGTCAAGGTTTTTATGATCTGGGGCTTTACACATATTGTCTAGGTATGTTGTATCATTTACAACATACTAAAAATACCTCCATCAAATCTTAGGTAAAGCTACCTTTGAGGTAGGACCTAGGTAAAGCTACCTTGGAGTCAGGCCGTAGGTAAAGCCAGCCTGGAGTCAGACCTTAGGTATATCTACCTTGGAGTAGGGCCTTAGGTAAATCCAGCCTGGAGCTAGACTTTAGGTAAAGCCATCCCAAAGCCAGGCCATAAGTAAAGCCATCCTGGTGTCAGACCATAGGTAAAGTCACCCGGAGTAAGGTCTTAGGTAAAGCTACATTGGAGTCAGCCCTTAGGTAAAGCAACCCCTGAGTCAAACCATAGGTAAAACCAGCTTGGACTGGTTAGCTATCAATGCATGCCCAATCTCAATAGTATAGATTCTGTATTAAGTCATTATGTATTAAGCTAATATGCACGTTACCCTACATTAGCCTCCCTACTGTGTTAAGCTAATATGCATGCAAACCATACATACATCCTGTATTAAGTATATATGGATGTTAACCTACATAGTCCTACATATTGTGTTAAGTCAATATACCTGTAAATCTACACACATCATGTATTAAGCCAATTTGTATGATACGGTACATAGGCCTACACCCTGTATTAAGCCAAGATGCACGTTACCCTACATACATCCTGTAATAATACACTTCATTACAGGTGTAGATCACACACACAGAGTTCGACATATAAATGCTTGTTTAAAACCTTTACAGTAACAGTGTTAAGACCGCGATAGCACACTCTGGATATATCAGCATAACCGCAGCAAATGACGTCAAACAAAATGTCGGTCAAGATGGCGTCCGGACCATCGGCAGGTCATCTGTATATGCTTGCCACCTATACTTGCTATAGCATTAGTCCATCTGCAGGACAATCACAGGCAAAACCTTAGGGGAGTTACATACTTGTGCCTATGACCATGTTCTCACGCTAGTCATGAGTTTCTCACTACAGCAAATTTTGAATAAAATTCATCTTTTGCCCTAGGCGGTGTATCGTCTCATTCCATCTACAAGTTAATTCAGGGTTAAGGATATACAGTAAAGACTTGGGGCAGTTACATACTTGCGTCATGTCTTATGATCATGTTCTGACACTTGTCTATGGTTCTCATTTCAAACAAGATTATCGCATCTGCCCATCTACGGGGCATACTATGATAAAGAAGAGGATCATCACGGCCTCTAGCATGTCTAAGCTAGCACTTCCAATATACCACGGTACAGTATAGGATCATCCTGGCATCTAGCATATTTAATGGTATCAGTATACTCTATTACCATCGGTCATGCATTGATAGAGGTAATTATATACTGTGCGGGTCCAACATCCGTGTGTTTGCTAGGAATTCGAGGAATGCGTAAACACAGGCTAAGTGAGGGTAAAGCTACTACCCATAAAAAAAACATCTATTCAAATACTGATAACATGTACTTACGTATTACGGAAACTTTTCTGCTAGAGCAGAATGATATGGTGCATTGTCCATTATAATTACAGAGGCGGGTGGAATGTTTGGCAAAAGCATCTCTTTGAGCCACTTCTCCAAATGATTTTGGTTCATTTGACCGTGATAGTCACCGGAAGTGGTTCTTGCCTTATAAAGAAGCTTGGCTCTTTTCAGAAATCCATTTTTGCCACCAGCATGTAGAAGTATCAAGCGGCATCCTGCTCTATAGTTTTCTGATACACCGAAAACATCATCTGACTGCCAACATTTTTTAACAGTTATATTACTGTCTACCCATGTCTCGTCCACGTAAAAAATATCCCTTCCAGATTGACGTAAGGCTTTTATTTGCACTAAATATCTGTGTCGCCATTCCCGACTGGTTTTTCTTTTTTTACCAGGCGACGAGAGCTTACTGCTTGAACCTTGTCCTTTCAAGTGCCTAGCCTCTTTACGGACTTTCAGAATAAAATTATCTGACTTTCCACAATAATCTGCTGCTCTTTTTGTGGCCTGTTTTAATGGGAAACGCAATGAATTAGTTTTTGCTTCTTCGTCACATTTTTCAATTATTTTACTAATTAATGTTCGAGCTTCACTATGTACAACAGAACTTCTTTTACGGCTACTTCCACTTGACGAACTTTGAGACATGACTAACTATAATCAACACTAAATTAAAAAATTAAAACATCAACACTAATTAAAAATTAAAATTAGTGTTGTATAATTATCAACACTAAACAAAAACACTAGGCTAGACGATAGAAGAAACACGCACAATTCTATTAAAACACACACTTCCACTAGCTTAACTGGCCGAATGTTATTTGAAAAGGAATACACGCACATAACAGTTACAAGGCCGTAGCCCCTCTTCACCCGCACCTCACCCCGCAAACACACGGAGCTTGGACCCACACAGTACTATTGTCACCGTTTTTCGGCTTGTGATGAGCAATTACGTCACGGCGGGGAGGGGTGAAGTAATTGGCGTACAGTATATATCCCGGTAATTTCATACAGAGAGCATCAGTCTTCAACGCTTTTGCAATTAGGTGTGTTAAGATTAACAATGACCGATAGAAGTATTCAGTCAGAGGTGAGTATGAAATAGTGTGTTCTTTTTCTAGAAAAAAGATTCTATTTTTCGTTATTCCAATTTTTCCGTTGGTTTTCCAGCCTAATGACACACCAAACATCGACGATTCAGGCCACGATGAAACGGGTATTTGGGACAATTTAGGTAACAGACGTACCCCATCAATATTACGAAGGACACCGTACTATAACCTCCATTCGATAGTTGATCAAGCCGAACCAAGTCGGGAGACCTCTGGTACTACATCACAGGTAATTATAAACAATTTAGACCAGTGGTTCCCAACCTTTCTAGCTTGGGGGCCGAGTTAAATATTTTTTTAAAATTTCGAGGCCCACCTAGAATATATATATATTCTTCTAAGTATAAATTTAAATTGTTTTAGATAGGTCATTAAATTAAAACATATTGTTTAAAAAAGAAAAAAAACACTTTTACTGAAGAAACTTTATTTACAAGTACATTATCAAGGCTGTCCGAACTTAATGGGACTTTTGACATTGTTTATCCTGTACTAATGTATCAATATCGGGAACGAAACTTGACAATCTCAACCTTAAGTCACTCTCCACATTTAACTTATTCCTATACTTATTTTTGAAATAAACTAAAGTAGAAAAGGCTCTCTCACATAGATAAGTTGTTGAAAATCCCATCAGTTGTCTTAGTGCTATTTTGCTGATTGCGGGATAGTCTTTTCGCACATTCATCCAAAAAAGGATCAATGGGGTCGTTTTGAAACTTGATTTCAGAACCTGATCACAAGACAGCTCAATCAAAGAGTCCTCTTCACTTGAAGGCATGTTAGCCTTTTTTAAGTTATCTTCATCAAAAGGGTTTCTAATCCATTGAACTTCATCATCGATTTTAGGGAAGTAGCGCCTACAAAAAATATGAAGACTTAGTTTCTTAGTTACAGTTTCTTAATTATAGTTTCTCAGATCAAAATAAAAAGTAAGGAGACACAAAGCATAATATACGAATTTGAAATAAAAATGTTGATACATTTATAGTGTGAAATTAAATTTCAAATTACCTGAGATTAGATGCCAGAGATGAGAGGTGATCTTTTATGGTTGCTGCTGTTGGTTCATCAATTTTGACTTCGTTTGTTTCAAGGAAATAGTGTAGTACAGGAAATGCATCGAAAACATTGTTTTCCACTTTTTGAGCCCATCGTCGAAGTTTTACTATCATAGCTTCTATCTTGTCTTGTACAAGAAACATATGAGTATCATTGCCCTGAAGAGTTAAATTAAAAGTGTTGAGGGCACTAAAAATATCTGCCAAATACGCCAACCTCTTCAGCCAGTTTTCATCGGTCACGCATTCTAAGAAAGAACTTACACGTTTTCCATCATATTCGTCCTCCATGAGGAAAATCCTGATTTGATCACGAAGTTCAAATAATCTTGATAGCACTTTACCTCTGGATAGCCACCGAACTTCACAGTGAAGTAAAAGCTGTTTGTGTTCACTGCCCATTTCATCACATAAAATACCGAAAAGTCTCGAGTTTTTTGCCCTTTATTTGATAAAATTAACGATTTTTACTGCATAGTCAAGAGTTTTTGTCAGACTCTCACCCAAACCATTCTCGGCAAGAGCTTCTCTATGAATGCTGCAATGTGTCCATTTGACAAATGGAGCTACTGATCTAACTTTGGCAATCAAACCAGTATGAACCCCAGACATAGCTCTTGCTCCATCAGTTGTCAAACCTACACACTTTAACCAATCTAATTGATTTTCTGTGATAAAATTGTCAAGCGACTTGTAAATTTCCTCAGCAGTGGTTGTTGACGGTAAGCTATTGCAAAACAACATTTCTTCTTCAATATTTCCATTGAGTTCAAAACGAACAAAAGCTAATAAATTTGCCTGACCAGCTACGTCTGTACTTTCATCAAGTTGCAGAGAAAAATATTTACTTTGTTTCAAAACGTTATTGACAGATACCTTTACACTCTGTGACATTTCATCAATTCGTCTTTTGACAGTAGTATTGGATAATGGAATTTCATTGATTTTTTTTGGTACTTTTCTCATCAAACAAAGCATTACTTATTATTTTTGCTGCAGGTATAATTAGGTCTTCCCCCACTGTGTGAGCTGATCCTTTCTTTGCAATTAACAAAGATAGTTCATATGAAACTCTGGCAGTTATTGTGTTTAGTTTGGAAGATTTTTCCATGGTAGATTTAGTCATCGATAAATTTCTTTTCTTTATTTAAAAATATTGGAGAGACTTTCCTACACATTCTGGATGTTTAGTTGACAGATGCCTTTCAAGTTTTGAGACTTTCATACATTCGTTGGATAGCATTTCAAAACAAATTACACACTGAGGCAAAGGCTCTTCTTCATTACCAGAACACACAAATCCGAATTTCAAAAAATCAGTATTATATTTTCGACTATACGTTTTACCTTTCTTGGCCATTAGGGTACTACTCGAACTTGGCTTACTTACTGCCTCACTAGCTGTAGTGGATGAGGAAGTTTCATCATTTGACACATTTCTCTTATGGCAAGATCCCGTCCGAAACCAAGCATCCATATTGAGTTGTAAGATGCACGTATCTTACAGCAGACACAGTAAAATTCGACACGTAAATACAACCACTGCAACTAAAAATGTTACTTCCGCATAATTATTAATCCAAATGCCAACACAACACTACTACCACAACTGAACTGAATGTGACAAGGTGAGAACCACTGCACTGAGTGCAGACTGCAGAGAACCGGTTTTGAGTGTTTTGACCGTAGTAAGGATTGGGCGGGGGATGGGGTAGGAGGGAGGATAGAGCGATGACCTTGCCGACACTGTTTTACAACAACACACTCTCCGCCAGGCCAACCTCGATCGGAGACAATTCCTAAATTAATATTTTATCCGCGACGACCTATTTGTCAATACCATACTTAATTTCCACGAATTTAATATAATTTTAAGTTTCACCACGGCCCAGTAGCAAGCGGCCCACGGCCCACAAGTGGGCCCCCGCCCACCGGTTGGGAACCACTGATTTAGACTATTATCAGAGTCTCATTTTCATATCTAATAAGGATATTTTTATTTTAGGGAACAAACACTCCTTCTAGAGCCAGAGGACCTGATCGTAGCAATGAGTCTACCAACCATTCAACACTGGTGATTATTGTATTACTAATGCATTATTACTGTTATCTTCGTATTTTTCATTACTAATAAATAGTATTTCATAGGCTGGACCAATAAATCATGCTATAATTAGGGTCGGAGATCGAGTTTTTCATTTAAGTGTATTAGAGGAGGAACTGAAGCACATACAAGGAGTCGAGCACGCCCGTATTGACTGTTTACTTTGTTTAGGACGTAGAATACGATATCCTTCTCAATATGCGGTAAGTTTTATTGTACGGTGATAAGAGTAGTAAAGGGTTATAAATGATTTTAATTTCTATTTAATCCTTTCTAGACTGTTGTGGAATATGCACGTGCAGCTGCAGCTTGTAGCGTATCGACTGATGCACTACATATACTAAGACGACTTGTATCGGACCTAGAAGCGGCGTTACGTAAAGACACGTATGAGGATAATTTCTACGCCGTCGGCGTATGGAGGATTATGATTGGCGATCTGGACAAGCTACTTGAAGAAGGCAGAAGAAGAGTGGTTGTCGCTGAAGCGAAGGCAGTAATGGTCGAGTGAGACCCTCCATACACGGTCGTAAGTGTTACATTTTGTAACCTATATTTATACTATTCGTGTACAATAATATAAATTATCCACTTTGTACGTATGTTGAAACAGAGAAGTTCAGGAGAGCAGATTGAAGGAGGCGGCTATCGTATAGCGGACTGCGCAGTCTGCTTAGGAAGACCACCATGCACTGTCATCATACCCTGCGGTCACGTTTATTGCAACGAGTGTGCTGAAAAGGTGCAGAGGTGCCCCATATGTAGGAAACGCGTAGACAGACGCTACCGGCTATTTCTGAACCTGGAGTAATTGTTCAAAATATCATAGTTTCAATATTCGTTAATAAAGTCTTACCTGTATATTCAGACTTTATTGTTGTTATTTTACACCTTAAGTAACTATTATGATAAGGCGAGCATCGATAGCCGCTTTAGCGTGACTATTGTTAAGGGCTGACTCCAAGGTAGCTTTACCTGTTGCCCGGCCTCAAGCTCGACTTTACCTAAGGTCTGACTCCAACGTAGCTTTACTTGATGCCCGGCCTCAAGCACGACTTTGCCTAAGGCCCTACTCCAGGCTGGCTTTACCTACGGCCTGACTCTAGGGTAGCTTTACCTAGGGCCTACCTCCAAGGTAGCTTTACCTAAGATTTGATGTAACTATTGCCTTAGTTAGTATGCTGTAATTGATACACTATACCTGGAATAGATGACAATATGTGTAAAGGCCTTGGCCAGCGGATAACAGTTTCTAAATAGATATTTTGGTAAGCGTTGGTAGCTCAGATCATAAAGGCTTTTGCCAGTGCCTTCACCCACCATAACCTATTTGAACTAGGTGTAAGTTTGTTGGTTGATTAGCGTAAGTATTTCAACGTTGATTAGCTGAAACGTTGAGCTAGCCTTCACCAGCCGTAGCCTATTTAAACCTGGTGTAAATGTTGTTCGTTTGAACTTCGTGAATATAGTCGGTTAAACGACAGTTGTTTAGTTGAAACGTTGGTTATTTGATCTAGCCTACACTGGCCATAGCCACCATAGCCCATTTGAACTCGGTATCAACATTGTCGCCATCTTGTTCTCCGCCCTGGATGACGTCATATTCGGTCCTAAGTTGTGCATCGGATACTATGTGTTACCTTATATCACGCCACTCAACAGATGCTATGTGTTAGCCCATAGTCAAGCTATACATCGGGTGCTATATGATGAACATTAGCCAAGCTATGCAATGAATATTATGTGTTACTTTGTATTCAAGCTTCTCATCGGATACTATTTGTTAACCTATTGTCAAGCTATGCATCGGATACTGTGTGTTACCCTTAGTCAAGCCATTCATCGGATACTATATGTTAACCAATAACCTAGCTCCGCATCAGATACTATGTGTTAAACATTAGCTAAGCTACGCATCGGATATTTTGTGGTAACTTGTAGTAAAAGCTATGCATTGGATATTATGTGTTAACCCCTAGTCAAGCTATGCTTTGGATACCTTGTGTTAACCATTAGTCAATCTATGCCTCGGATACTATGTGTTAGCCCTAGTCAGGCTATGCATCGGCTACTATGTGTTATTAGCCTAGCTATTTATTAGATACTATGTGATAACCATTATGTGATAGCCAAACTGTGCAATGGATACTATGTGTTCGTTTGTATTCAACCTACTCAACGGATACTTTGTGTTAAGCCATAGTCAAGCTATGCATTGGATATTATGTGTTAACGGTTAGTAGGGCTACACATCGGCTACTATGTGTAAACCATTAGTCTGACTATGCACTTTATATTATGTGTTAACTTGTAGTCGTTCTACTCATCGGCTACTATGTGTTAAACCCTAGTCAAGCTATGCATTGGATATTATGTGTTAACTTGTATTCAAACTTTTCATAGGATACGATGTGTTAAACCCGTCAGTCTATGCATCGTATACTATGTGTTAGCCCTAGTCAGGCTATGCATCGGCTACTATGTGTTAACCATTAGCCTAGCTATGCATCAGATACTATGTGTTAATGATTAGCCAAACTATGCAATGAATATTATGTGTTACTTTGTAGCAACCTACCCGTCGGATAGTTTGTGCTAACCCATAGTGAAGCTATGCTTTGGATACTGTTTGTTAAACCATACTCAAGCTATGTATTGGATATTTTGTGTTAACTTGTAGTAAAGCTACACAACGGCTACTATGTGTTAACTATTAGCCTAGCTATGCAATGGTTACTATGTAATAAATTGTATTCACCTTATCATCGGGTACTATGTGATAACCCATAGTCAAGCTATGCATTGGATACTATTTGTTAAAACATACTCAAGCTATGCATCGGATATTATGTGTTAACCACTAGTCAAGCTACACCTCGGATATTGTGTGTTAACCCATAGTCAAGCTAACTTTTAGTTAACCACTAGCATAGCTATGCATCGGATAATATATGTTGGTCATTAGCCGGCCTATGCAATGGATGTGTTAACCACTAGTCTAGCTACACGTCGGATAATATGTGATAACCTATAGTCAAGCCCTGCATCGGATACTATGTGTTAACCATTAGCCTAGCTATGCAATGGATACTATGTGTTAGTTTGTAATCAACCTACTCATCGGATACGATGTGTTAACCCATAGTCAAGCTTGCATTGGATATTATGTGTTAACCATTGGTCAAGCTATGCATTGGATATTTTGTGTTAGCCACTAGTCAAGCTACACAGCGGATAATATGTGATAACCCATCGTCAAGCTCTGCGTTGGATACGATGTGTTAACCACCAGTCAGGCTACGAATTGGATATTTTGTGTTAAATTGTAGTCAGGCTACACATCGGATATTATGTGTTAACCCTTAGTCAAGCTAACTATTAGTTAACCATTAGCCTAGCTTTGCTTCGGATACTATATGTTGAACATTAGCCAGCCTATGCACTGGATGTGTTAACCATTAGTCAGGCTACGCATCGGATAATATGTGATAACCTATAGTCAGGCTCTGCATCGGATACTATGTGCTAACCATTAGCGAGGCTATGCACTGGATATTATGTGTTAGGCCATAGTCAGGGTACTTATCGGCTTAACATAGTATATATGCCTATATAGGTTAACATGAATGTTGGCTTAGAACTGTATGTATATAGGTTGCTTGACTTTTTTTTAAATTATATTGTAGTATTTGTTGACCGTCATCTATGTGGCCGTGATAGGTTATGCATTGGTAGCCGCCTTTACACAGCTATGGTGGTATGCATTGTTAGCTGTACTATATAGTACTCCCCATATTATACGGTTGTCTCCCTGAGGTTCTACCTGATAGACGAGGTGTAAATGTGTGCCAGGCTGAGATCATATTGGCTTTGGCCAGTGGTTTACCGACATAGTAGGCCCTAGTAGGGATTCATGTAAGTCGTCTTAGCATAGTATGTATGCAGGTTTACATGCATATTTGTTTAACACATTATGTAGGCTATCATGTATGTAGGCTTAACATGGTATATACGCCTATGTATGATAGCATGCATGTTGGCTTAGCATAGTATTTATGTAGGTTTACACGTATATTTGTTTATCACAGTATGTAGGCTTAGCATAGTATTTATGTAGGTTTACACGCATATTTGTTTAACACACTATATAAACTATAACGTATGCTTGTTTAACATATTATATAGGCCTATCTGGGATATTGGCTTAATACAGGATGTATATAGGTTAACCTGCATATTGGTTTAACACAGTATATAGGGCTATTTAGAGTATATTGCATGCTGGCTTAACATAGTATATAAGCCTGAATGTTGGCTTAACACTGTATGTATATAGGTTGCGCGACTTTTTTAAATTTATATTGTAATATTTGTTGACCGTCATCTACGTGGGCTTGATAGGTTATGCATTGGTAGATGTACCCTATAGTACTTCCCACATTATACGGTTGCCTGCCTGAGGATCTACCTGATAGAAGAGGTGAAAATAGCTCAGATCATAAAGGCTTAGGCTAGTGGTTTACCGACATAGTAGGCCCTTGTAGGGATTCATGAATGTCGGCTTAGCATAGTATGTATGTAGGCTTACTTGCATATTTGTTTAACACATTATGTGGGCTATCATATATATTGGCTTAACATGGTATATAAGCCTGCACATCTTACTGCGACTGTGTTGCGTAGGCCTACCGGGCCCCTGCAATGTGATTGGTCGATTCCTTGCATAGCGTGTTGACTATTTGAACTCAGTGTATAATTCTTGGTCGGTTAAAATTAGCGTTTAGTTGGAACGTTGGTCGTTTGATCTAACCGATCATTTTTGGGCAATTTCATATATTATTTGATAACCACCCCCCCACTTAATGCCAGATCCCATGGTTACTTTACCTATGGGCAGACTTCGGGATGGCTTTTACCTGAGGCCGTGTTAGCTTAGGAGGCCTGGCTGCTGGGTGGCCTTACCTCAAGCACGACTCCTGGGTGACTTTACCTATGGTCTGACTGCAAGGTAGCTTTACCTAAGACTTGGTGGAAGTATTTGTCTTGGTCGAGAGGCTTAAATAGATATAGCAACCATCCTGACCCGACTCTTGGGTAGCTTTACCTAGGGCATGGCTTCGGGTTGGCTTTACCTGAAACCTGGCTCCTAGGTGACATTGCCTCAACCACGACTCCAGGGTGACTTTACCTAACACCCGACTCCAAGGTAGCTTCACCTAAAGTCTACCTCCAAAGAGGCTTTACCTAAGTCCAGGCTCCAAGGTAGCTTGACCTTAGGCCTGGCTCCTGGGTGTCTCTAGGTAAGGCCTGGGTTCGGGATGGTTTTACCTGAGGCAATGCTCCGTATAGACTATACCTAAGTCCTGGGTAGCTTTACCTCGAGCAAGACTCCGGGGTGACTTTACCGAAGGTCTGACACCTGGGTGGCTTTACTTAGGGGCCGGCTTCGGGTTAGCTATACCTAAGGCCTAGCGACTGGGTGGCTTTACCTCAAGCACGACTCCAGGGTGACTTTTACCTAGGACCCGATCATTTTTGGCAATCTGAAAACTACCCCCTGGTGAACCCGCCCCCGCAACAGTCCATACTGAACTCTAAACATATCCAATACGGTCATTTGATCCAATTGATCGATTTTTAGCAATTTCATATTTTATTTAAAAACTACCCCTTGGTGAAACCACCCCCAACCATAGCAATATTGCACTCTAGACTCACCCTATCAGTCAACACACATTTTTCCAAATTTTTTCGAAAACTACCCCCACCCCGAATCCACCCCCGGAGCCACCCCCGGGGAAGGTCCTGAACGTAGCTGAGGACACCCCTTCACCTAAGGGTAGGTTAGGTTAGATGCAATTTACCAGCCTTAGGTTAGTGCGTTAGAATATATTTTTTTCGAAAAACTACCCCCTACCCCTCTAAACGTAGTCAAACTCACCCCAAAGTCTTCGATCAAGGCCGCACCGACCTCTTCCATCATCCAAAACTACCCCTATACTCACCGGTGACGTACAGGCCAGTTAAAGGTAGTTCGTCACCAAGTACCGCAATTAACTACTACTACTCCTTTTCGGTATTTAAAAAAAGGTAGCGCTAACAATAAGTAAAACTAAATTTTCAGAGATTAGTATTTTTGTATTATTCAGGGCTGAAATTCACCCCTACGGAAAGCAAAAAAAGACAATACACGACACTTTATAAATAACCCGAAGAGGTACGTGGCCAATGACGTTTCTTACTTTAACGCAACAACATTAGACAAAAAGAACATAATGAAAATATCACTTGTCATACGTCAAGGAAATTGCTATTAGGTTGTATATTTTGCGAAGAAGGAATCGATCGAAAGAGAGGCAAAATTATAAACATAGGTAATGACGCAGCAAAGCGGCAATAATAACCTGACTGCGAGAAGGTTAAATCAGAAAATTAAAAGAGAGAATGTTATAACCACAAAAGTGAAAAACCTATGCAGGTAAAGGTATCTAAAAAGAATGTTTAAGAGATCAAAAGTATCTATTAAGAATTTTATCAGGAATATTATTATTCAGAAAAATATTTAAAGAAAAATTATTATTTTTAAACTAAACATTCAAACAAAATAATTATAACAAACAACATTATTTTGAGAATTTTGTGAATAATCGTAAATATTATTAATCTTAGAATAAAGTCTGAGGGTGGTTTTCTATTGACTTATTACCAAAAGGGCTTTATCGATTACAAGGCTTTATATGTACAAGTTTTAACTAATATGTGTAAAAATAAACGACAACATTCATTATCTAAACAGAGTTATAGGTTTACCAACAAGTATTAACAATTATATACAAAATATTAATATTGTTATAAAAATAATAAAGTGTTTATCTCTCCGTCCATCTGACAGTCCGATACAACACCCCCTCAACTCGAAAACCATAAATCGTGGAAAATGGAACTTAATGTTTTATTGTCTATGTTTACCCGCAAAAGGAAAATATAGTGGACATTCGGGAAATTATTTACGGTGTATCAGGCGATGAAAACAATGAGGGGATATAGTTTTCTTGCAAACATGAACTGTAAAGGTTTAAATGTTAACGAGAGATTCTGTATATTATAAAACTGTTTTGTCACATGACTGGAGCGAACCTGCCGGGACAAATTAATATTAAAATTTCAATATATATGGAGAGAGAGAGAGAGAGAGAGAGAGAGAGAGAGAGAGAGAAAGAGAGACTATAAGTAAAATAAAGATTTTGATAAATTACACTTTTTTGTATTAACTTGGCAAAAAACCACTACTTACTGATTTATTCAGAAGACGCGTTTCGTCATAGGTCAGCGTATTATTCAATGCTGTGAATTACTGTCAATTACCTGTTGCTCAGGTGTGTTTTGTTGGTGTGAGTCTGTGGTGTATTTCTGTTATGTGGTGTGTTATTGTTCATAGAGTATTTGTTAACTATGAGCTCAAATATAGTATTAGATTGTGAGTGTGTTTTGTCATTTAGAATGTGTTGTGGATAATATGTATGGTGTTTATACATCTCATAGTTTTCTGCTGTGTTAAGTTTGTTGATTTTTTTATGTAGTGTAGGATTTCTTGATTGGTGTCTATGTAAGTCGGTACCATTTTGCTAACATTCGTTGACAGGATTATCAGGATCTAATTAACTTCTGAGAATAAAATTCTAAAGAGAGTAACCAGCTGTTGATAATGCTGGTAACGAATATTAGCGAAAAGTCTCAAGTACTTTGCATACAAATAATTCTCGTTATGAAATGTTTCTAATAATAAATAAGAACAAAAGAATCGTTCACAACATATGTATAATACCTGGTAACAAATATTCCAAATTTCTCTGTTTTTTCCTATATTACATGAACATTGGACCCTCATTTTATACCACTATGCATCGTCTTATAACTTCGTTGTTTTTCTATGTACCCTTGTTTGTTTACTAATACTTCTCGAATAGTCTAGATCTGTTTTTTTACCAAGAGTCGTATTGCTTGTAGTGTGTGCAGATAATTATTTCCTCTTCGTAACATATGGGCCTCCACATCAACGTAGTATGGATTGCGATTCTGGGGTTATTATTAAATGTGTTCTCATGCTTTGCCTTCAGAAAACCCTTGATTTTATAAGCTATTATAATTATAATAGATACGTAAACCCCAACTAAAAACCTCCTTACAGCAGCATCTTCTCTTGACTTTTAGTTTAGTTGCGGATTCTTTAGTTGCACAAAACATAGGCTGTGGGTGCAATTGTTGTCTATAAATCTTACGTATTAATAATTAATAATATAGAGCTGTGCTGAGGAGCCCAAACTCGTCCATCAAGTAATAAATATCTTGGTAGTAAATGCTAAAGAAGCTAAGGCGTATAGTTTCCTATAGTTTAGCTTAGATGCAGTGAGCAGCCTACTAATGATTCATTAGCTTGTGCAGGGAGATACTCTGACAGTAACTGGATTCAACTGGAGTCATGTTGAAATTACGTTCGTTACAAGATACGAAATATAGCCTTGTAGCCAATGCCGTATAAATTACATTTATGTAATTCCATTGATTAATCCATTTGGTTTAAATGTCAATGGTCGATGTGTTCGCGAGACACGGATATAAACATACAATTACTTAACAAGCACCCCCTTACATACCGTCTATATTGTATTGACAAGAATGTTAAAAAAAATTTAATAAAAACATAACAAATCTTTTAAATTTAATTTTGACGCCCGCCGTGTTAATGAAATTCTCAAATGTACATTTCACCACAAAGCTGTCATTAATTTCGCAAACGCCAGCTTGGAGGGTGGAGGACATAACGTCTGTTGCTTGGAATCGCTGTTCTTGTGGAAAGCGCGAATTTATTATTCTTTAATATTATTTATTTATTTTTAAAATAATGAAAAAACCTTTTCACATTACTATTTCACTTTTGTTTAAAGATAGTATTTTTAATGAAATTGCATTTTAAAAAATAGACCTTTTTAATTTCAATGAAATATTAGTTGTTAGTTATTGTATAATGTATTTTACATGGTTGTATATACTATTGTAATTGTTTTAAATAATTCTACATGGTATTTTAATTGATGTAAATTATTGCATATAGTATAATAATGTTGTATATGGAATTATATTTGTTGTAAACACCTATATT
Source organism: Prosapia bicincta (assembly GCA_036971475.1). NCBI lineage: Eukaryota > Metazoa > Arthropoda > Insecta > Hemiptera > Cercopidae > Prosapia > Prosapia bicincta. Next base: position 13,477,524 of record JBAIZL010000008.1, read on the forward strand.
TACTATTGTAATTGATGTAAATTTTACTATAGGCCTAAACTATTTTAATAGTTGTGTTCAGTTTTGTTATTAATGTAAATTGTTCTATATAATAATAATAATGTTGAAAATTGTTGCGTGTAGTAAAGAAAGACATACAGTCCCTAGGTATCCACCCATTCAATTTCATATTTACGATACGGGATGTTGACAAAAGGCCTAAACCAACTGATTTCCTTTTCCCATCGCTTTATATGTCTTCTCTTCCCCCTCCATCCGTTCTACTTTGCAGTGTTATCTCTCATTCTGACAACATGACCTACCCACTGCAGTCTCTACAAGCAAATAGATTCTGTGACGTAGGCTTCTTGAATATGCATCTGTATCTTCGAATATTCCTGTTTGTGTCTGTTTCTTGTCCTTCGATTGTATTCTCTTCCCAATACCCTCCTTAGTGTTTTTTTTCTAACAACATGAATTTGTTTCTTGTTTTCTCCACTTCTATTTCACTAACGTATGTTTTACAGTTGTTTTATATTACTTGGTTTCTGAAGTCTTTTCCACAGGTTGGAATGTATGAAAAGCCTAAAAATAATCTTTGATTCTTTTTATTTATCTACTACATTTTTTAAAAAAAGATCCTGCTCTTTAAAAAACATTCTGGCCCCACAGTAACAAAAAAAAACTAAAAACGTCTTTCCTGGGATTGTAAGGTTGTGTCTAGACTCAAGTGAGCAATGTGAGAGAACATGAAATCTTAAATGAAAATAGAAAGGAGAGGATAAGCGTGAGAGGATAAAATAGAGAATATTAACATAACAGTAACTCTATGTTAGAGAAGAATCTGTTTGTGGTGACGAACAAGCAGTACGAAGCAGAACAAGCAGACGAGATATTTTAGACTTTAGTACATATTAAGATAAGTAGACGATAAAGTGACACCATGCAAGGAAAGAGAACGAAGTCCTTAGACAACGTTCTAAATAGAACATAATTTTTCCTAATCGTTGGGAAGAAAACTCAAGTGAAATGCATTTTAAAAATATGAAAATTGTTTTATAGAAATATAAACTTGACTTTAAAAATATTTTTTATACAGACCCAAAGTTACATTTAAACCGATTCCATATATATAGCATGGATTACATAAAAAGCATTCACGTTAGAGACGTTAAAATTCAATGTTTTAAAATTGAATATATATTTTAGGGCGTAATATATTTACAAAATTATATTTGTTGCCTAAATTGTGTTCGAAACAACTTCCGAGTTGATCAAATACGTCAAATATATGTTTACAAATATGTAAAATGTATTCACAAAAAGTTGCACTTAGTTTAGGCTTTGAAGTAACTATCGTTGAAGGTTTAGCCAAAGTACTGTATTATCTCCTAAATTAACAGTTTTGCTAATGCTGCCGACAAATGCTGCTACAAGTACCCACTTTTACACCGACAGATAGTTCATAGGTCACCTGGATTCTATAAAACTTTCACGGATTTGATGTTTCTGTTTGTTAACGTTGAAATAATGTCGACTGTGAAATTTTGCTTCTTTCTGTATAGCTCCAACTTGGGCTAATGAAGGTGACTTTTTTTTTGACTGAACCTCAACGATCCGATCTTATTACAATGTGCGAAGAAGACCTACTGCAACAACTAGCCACATAACTAGTCGGTCTACAGTGGGTCTCTGATCACTACGACCTTTGAAGGAAACGGGCGGGCTGACATAATACTGGTTGTCATCGTCCCCTCAAGTGGTCCAGCTTCTTGCAAAGCACATCATGGTTGATATATGTATAGTATTGGCATAATCATCTTCAGATTAACCTGCAAGGACGGGCTTGGCAAAGCCTTCCCCCTGTTCTTTCTGCCTAGAGGTTAAAGTTATAATGTGGACCAATTAACCAAATACTTGGCCCTAAGATAGGGCGATGCGGGAGATGGAGGGTTTCTTTGAGTCAGTATATATACTATCCTACAAACATGATAATGACTGTCAAAACACTGATTTGCTTGAGTCGGTCGATATTAGATAAATTAGATTCGGTATGAAACGAGCAATCTTGAAATATGTTTAGACATATCCGATGTAAAGCTGTTGATGTATAGATCACTTTAAATGTGTAACATGTTTTCAGAAGTGGTAGTACACGAAAAATCTTGTGCGATCTGTCAAGGTGAAATGAACAGTTACATTCCCCGTACTATACGGCCGATCATCTGGCCATCAGCAGTCATCTCTGTCACTGCAATGATGATTCGCGTTCTCCCGTCCGTACGTTGTTTAAGGACAATTGTTAGACTGCTGTTGCTGGGTTTGTAAAAGTAATTTTAGTTTTATGAAAGGTAATTAAATAAAACTGAAGAATATTGAAGTTTATTTCAAAAATATATACTGCTAGGAAGTGATATTATAACGGCGTTAGAATTATACACTATTAGGATGTACAGTTTATACTGTTAGAAATATATACTGCTAGAATGAGCAATTTATAAGGTTAAAATTTGTAAAATCATAGAATTATATACAGGTAAGGTATACAGTATATACTGCGAAGATGTGCAGTTTGTGCTGGTAGGGATTTTTTTTTATACTGCTAGGAAATGCTGATTGTACTGTTGGAATTATATACTGAAAAGGTATGCAGTGGTTACTGTTAGGATTTGCCGTTTTTACTGCTAGGATTATACTGTTATAAATTATATACTGAATAAATATGCAGATTATAATCTGCTGGGATTTGCCGTTTTATTGCTAGAATCTAAATTCTGCTAGAATTATATACTGGTAAGATGTCAGATTATACTGCTAGTATTTATCGTTTATACTGCTATAATCTATTTACTGCTAAGATGTAAAGTTTGTACTGTTAAGATGTGATGTTTATATTGCTAGAGTTTGTGGTTTATACTACAAAAGTCTATATACCGCTAGAACCATACTGATAAAATGTACAGTTTTTCCTACCAGGATTTGTACCACTGCCATAGTGCTAGGATTTATATACTGTTAGAAATATATATGCTAAGACACGCAGTTTATACTGTTAGGTTAGATATACTACTAAGGTTATACTCTGCTAGGAATTGCCGTTTATTCTGTTTAGGAGTTTTATAATTATAAAGATATATACTAGTAGAGCTATATTTTTTTAGGAAGCGCAGTTTATTCGGCTAGGGTCTGTATACTGCAAATTCATATACTTCTAGGATGTACAGTTTATACTGCTAGTATTTATATTCTGCTAGAATTTACAGTGCAGGATGCTGCTAGGGTTTATTTTCGAATGTACTGCATCTACGTTTGTACAATTCATAAATATAATCAACTAATACTTTGTGATTCATTTTTCCTCGCAGCAAAATGCCTAAAGTTAGGCTTGCGTTTCCCTTGTAGTAAAAACATATTTGGCAGCCAGAGATGCGCAATAAATTAAAGTGTTTGGCATCTGTGTGCGCTTGGCTTCCAAATAATAATATCTTAAAATATATGAAATGATTCTCCAACCAGTGAAAGCTATTATTTAATATTATAATACGTGTAATGATACAAAGAATTTCCATAAATGGTAATATTTCTCAGAAAAATTGAATTTTATTAAGCTATAGTATGTTTATAGCGTTTATTTAATATTTTAAAAACCGTTTATAGTTGGCAACGATATTAATAGCTCAAGTTTATTTCCAGGGTTATTTCGCTAGTAAGGTTTCATTGTCCAATAAAACATTTAACAATTTTTTAATTTGAATAACTATAACAATGTAAACTAACGTTTTAGTAGCAGTGATTAATTTTAGTAAAATTTTATAAATGAGAACGCAGTGTTAAACAACTGTATTTTATTATTACTGTAACAGTGTATTTTATTATTACAACTGTCACTGTAAAACCTTTATTATTTACTTGGAACATGTAATAGTGATTGGAGGAAATACACCTGACGTAACAGTAAGTCTTCGGGAACAGGGAGTAATAATAACACTTATTTGCGTCAGCATAAACTAATATAAAAAAGTTAAAGTAAATTAGAAAACATTTAAAAAACAGAGCATCTTGTTAGACTACATATTATTATAGCTACAATAAATCCTGTTACATACATTCGGTAAACAAAATAATGTCTACTTATTCATTTGGAAAACAGTTGTAAGGGTTAAACATGCTCTCCTCTCTCCATGTTCCCTGGAACGACGCAGAAACAGATGTAATCATATATCTGAAACACGTAAACTGTAACAGGGAAAAATTTTAAAACTTAGTGGCGATACCACAAAAAATTTAAAATTTGAAAATAGGTAAAAACATTCATCAAAACATTTTAAAACCCCGAGCACTATACACTGCATTGCAATATAGCTACAAACTATCCAGTTAGGTAAATGTGTTTAAAAAAATAATGCTTAATGTTACACGAGGTAAGTAGTTGACAGCATTAAACATGACCTACTGGTTCCGTGCGGAGATATATACCAGAATTGGATGCCACTTGTTATACCACTTGGATGCCACGAATAGGCCCATTAGTAGGTTTAATTTTATTGACTTAGAAGTAAACATAACAAGATACTTTATAGCAATATTCAGCATACCATTGTGCTTGGTTTTATGTATCTAAGTGATTTAAAAAAAAAATTCGATGTATTGTGAAGTTATTTTTATCATTGTGTCAATGCTTCATATTTTTGGGTCGTCGTCGCAAGTTTTGTTTTTAAATTGAGGTAATATTTCTTTATACCTTGTAAGTTATAATGTTTTTAACTATCGATTTAAAATAGAACTAAGTACCAAAACATTAAATTAGTATAACATTTAAATTGTTTCAGTTCTCTGTATCCACGATGTGAAGTTTTTAATAACTTCAGGTGTAGCCATGTATTAAATAGTTGCTTTCTTCGTATTCTAGAAAGAATAAACATGCACAAAATTAAATTTATATATCATATTTAAATATATCAATGGTTTTTTTTACCTTTACGACTATTTTGAATTAAATTGATTTTCACAGGTTATGGAACGTTTTTTACAGTTTTTTCTAATTGCAAATTCTATTTTAATTATTTGTACCAAATAATTCCCACTTCCTTATTTTAATTATTTTTGACTGAAAATTAATTATTTAAAACATGAAATGTTTCTTGTTTCTAAACAATCAAACAAAGAATGGATTTATGGGATAGAAGCCCTGTTGTTCAATAACTGAACTGTCTTTTACAACGAAAGATAATTGCTACATTTTAAATTTCAGTTTGGTGGGTTGCTCTCTATTGTGCATGTTTTTTGCAAAGTAGGTTGTTTTATTGCTCCACACCTACAATAAATTAACGATGAAATTACACTTGCTATCTGTAAAGCACTCAGAACAACGTGGAACAGGTGTGTTAAGAAGTAAACGATTTACACACACACACACACACACAAACACACACACTCACACACGCAAATACACACATGCGTGCACGCTCTCACACACGCAAATACACATACTTACATATACACGCGCGAACAACAGTAAGAGAGAGGGAGCACAAGCACCACACAACACTCTCGCATCACTCATGCTCTTACGCACATATAGCCTATAAATATATAAATCATCGTCTTAGAAACTTTGTGTCGTAAATTTGAAAACAACAATTAATTTTTGTTTAAAATGTTTTTTTCTGAAATATCAGTATACAACATTAACTTCAGAGGTTTCTTAATATGGAAAATTTCTATAGTAAAAAAAAAACACAAATATATATAATAATACACCTTATACGCAGGTATTGTATAGAAAAGCCGAGGCGTTTTTATTATTGCATATTTCCCCACAACAGAACTAAAACTTGTCAAAGACGAAGCAGTCTTAAATTGATATCGGCAGTAATTTGTAACAATTAGTTCTCCTCCTAAATGGACTTTTACTTGAGATTTTTGTTAAGTCTTTCTCGCCTCCATTATTTCCGACACATTCCAATGTCGATAACCGCCAGATAATGTACAATTTTACATTGTGTAATCAAAGGTAATAATTGCAAACATAAAGCGCCTAAGTTTTTTGCAACTTCTTTTCTTTAGTGTCCAATTAGAAAATTTTCTTATGCCCTACTGTAAAAATATTTTGAAATGTTTCTCAAAGCAATTAATTAAATGAGGACTTTTCTGATTACTTGATGCTACAAATTACTGAGAGTTAAATACATTTTTTTTCATTTAACAATATACTGCCAGTAACAGTTAATTACCAAACTTGACATCTCCACTCGCTTCCATAAATTAAATTTTAATCCCCTTTTAGACAGGGTTGTTGGAGGTATAATAACAAGGGAAAACTGTAGATGCTGGCCATATTCAAGGTATTGGGGGGGGATTTTATTCGTTTTACAGATTTCAGTGAGTGAAAATCATAATGAAGGTCATCGAACGTGTTCGGGCTGTACTAATCATTAGTTTACCTAAATGCTATCCTGAGAGTGGGAAGGTGATAAAGTACTTATACACTATAGTTTATGGTTACAGATTATGAAAATAATAGGAATTTATTGTACTGTACTTTATTAACACAACAATATTATAAAAATAATGTAACAATCACTCACCTATTATGATGTAAAATAGAAAGGGTATCCAAGGAATAAGTTGTAAGAGCTATTTTTAAACCATCCATTATTACTATGGCTACTGTTGCCTATCATTCTACTCATAATTGCTAATAGATAAAATTCAATTACTCCCGTGTAGCACTTATTTGTCATTTTTTAAAGTTTCCTTTAACATATACAGTGACTACATTTCTAGCTGTTTTAAAAAATTAATAGAGTCCAAAACAACTACATTCTCACCTTCAGGTACCTCTTGGCTTCGTCGCTGAATTGCCTATACAACGCCGTTATTTGTCTTGAGTATGCAAACCATATCGATGTTTCCTCAAGGTTTTTTAAGAATAATGATTTTTTAGCAGTAACGCACAGACACACGAGAATAGTCCCGTACATTAATATAACTGACTTATATATTTAAATATATTCATATAATAATGTATAAAATGTTATAATTATTAATTAATTGCCTTTTTATTACTTTAAAAAAAACTGTTTAAAAGTCATAAATACTTTATCATTTTTTAAAAAAAGTGGTAAATATTTTGAAATGAATACTTTTGATCTCTGGGATTGACGGTATGCCTACACAAGAGCTAAATTCATCTTATCCGTCACGCTTGATTCCATCATACGCTTTATATTTTATAATAAGATGATTAACATATGATTTCATACAACAGCTGAATTTATGTTATAGTTTTGTTGTTCAAGATCTATTTTATGACGTAGGCTATTCTACGTTATTCATATTGGATTATTAGGTTAAAATGTTTTTATTCAAAAGTTTTTATCACTTAATAAAAGTCTCACTGAATGCCAAATATTTTCTTTAAAGTAATTTTTAAATTTAAAATTGACAACGAAAAACACGTTACTTAACTTGGTGACTTTAACTCTTTTATGTAGATTTACTTTTGCTTATTTTAGCCCCGTTTATAGGAACGCGAAGTCAAGTGAAATCTTTCAACAATAACGGACTGTATAATGTATTGTGCGAAGTTTTAACAAAACACAAGTTCGCAAAGACTCGTGTAAATAACTAGACTAACATGTGTTTGGACGGAGTTAGTTTGTTAACTTTCAGATAAATCATTGTTAACTGTTTGGTTGCTAAGCTGTAAATTCTGGATTTATTGATCTTGTTTGGTCTATTATTGGAACGGGAGATTTGAGTCTGTTACTAACGTTATCAAGTGAGACTTTATTGCATACAACGCAAGCTTTTAATTACAACAGTGAAATAATATAATTCTAGATAATTGTAAAACAAATATTACAGAATAATGGATGTAATAACAGGATACTTTGTTGGTAGCTTATCAGGCGGAGGTAAACTAATTAATAATAGAAATCTACGCAATCACAAACATTAGTTGATTAACTCTGACGCGTTTCAATGACAAAGTTACCATCTCCAGGGAGTAGTAACGACTACAAATATATTGTACAGACAAAACAACCATTTACTAATAATAACTTAATATTTATGAGTTAGTGCACGTTTTCATTTTTTACTACCTAATGGATATTTAATAATTTAAAATAAAAAATAAATTAAACAAAACGATAAATTTAGATGATTTAAAAAATATTAAACACAACTAATCAAGTTATACACATAATTAAAAGTAAAAGTTGCTTTACTTCGTTTTACAAGGTTTAATATGGTAGATTCTTACCCACCTCTTGGTCCAGTTCATAGTTCACTCCATTACTAACCTAAAGTTTCTAGGTTCGATCCCCAGTAATGCCAATGTATTTTTGTGCACCTTTTCAGGCCTTAGTTCAAGTTACCCTGTTGGAATAACTCCTTTATATGAAATATAGAAAGGTTAATGCACAGGAGTTATTACCTTCCTTGAATATTTCAATGTAAAGTAGTTCCACCCCATCTTGTCTCTCCCAAGCCATGATCACAGTAATACAAAGGATTCACGAGTATTATGTTCTTAATAGGCAACATAACAAATAAGAGCTTAAATCAGTATAATATAAAGAGGCCTTATATAAATCTATTTATTACATTCTGAACATTTCTCTTATTTTTTAATCTTATTTTTTCCCATAATACAAACTTTTTAGGACGTTTTGGGTCGATGTGTAGAGTTATGAGTACCCCTAAGGTGGCACGTTTACATTGTAAACGAACCTACGAAAATGACTCTCAAGGAAAAGCAACTAGCACAGATGTCCACTTAATTTTATACCTTATTGAGGCGTCAGGTATTTGCTTAACTTTTGTTTATTATATTTTTTATTTCTTGTACGCACTTTCCAGGGGTATTTAATAAAAAACTCCACGATATAATTTCTCAACAATTATTTGATAATTATTAGGAAACTCTGATTGAGATATTGCACCTTTTTTCTACATTTAAACCAATTTGGAGCTAAAATTAAAGAAAAACTATGACAAGTCCTGACAGGCTAGGTATATCTCAACCTCATCATATGAGCAACCACATTTTTAATATTCATTTCGCTGAAATATATCACAGTCAAGAAATATTACTGAAAAATATTTAAATTAAAGATTTCAACTTTCGGAACGATAAAATAACAATTTTCACACCTTTGTAATCTCTGTCAATAATTCATCTCCTAAGGGAGATCCCCTGCTGCCGTTGTGTCTGTTTAATCTGAACTGTCTGTACCAAGGGTCACTAGTAAACTTGCTGACTTCAAGATGGTGAACAACGTTGAACATCACAGCTCTTTTTAGAACATAGACCTGAGCATTATTATTTTTTTTATCCTGGGGGCCTAAATGTCGATAGTTTACCATTCAAAGAAGCTCCATCTTTACCGGTCTCAACTGTTAATGGTGACGTTGGCTACTGACTGACTGATTTCATAAATTCAACTAAACATTGCGGGTAAAGGAATGTTTTAAAAAATCCCTATATTAAGCCCTTTAGTAAAATACGTCTTACAAATTGTAAGTTGCAGTCCAGTCCAAACAAATATATCGATATTAGTTTCCAAATAGTCTGCATGTGTAATGGGGGATCATAAACACAACATAGCTGCAATTAGACTGAACCTTATTTGGCTAAATCTAAGAATTATAGACCAGTAGCATTTACGACTACGGTTTGGACAGTTTATCACGTCACTCGCCATGAGTATATTTTACCGAGGTGAATTTATCACACAATGCTGAGTACATTCACGCACCGCTGGAGGGTAAAATTAACCCTCACCTCCCTCTCTCCAAAGTTATAAATCCGGTAAAGTGTCAAGTTGCAAGTATAATTGTTGGAAATGGGTCCTGTTTAAGAAGTGGCCCAATAATATGGAAAAGAAATATTTGTTTAAGTAAGAGAACAAATCAAAGCGTTTTACATCGAGGGCAGCTTTCGTTCCATTACTTGATCGTGTAACACATCTGTGCTTTAATACGAAACACATAGATTGGCTGCTTATGGTGTACGCTGAACAGGTTAACCGGCCCATATACTTCAATTAGGCTTAGCATATTATTATTTTCTTATATACGAATTAGTGATTAATCGTGAATTATACTCTGATTTCCGGGCTGCAAAGGAGCTCCTAATGTGTTAATGAACAATCGGAGTAGACATTTATGGCATTTATATGGACTATACACGATATGTGAATGGTACGATGATAAACTTGTTGACAGTATACGGCTTATAGAGTTTGGATAAGAGTTAGCTGGGCAGCCTGAAGACTTGGGAGGTTGTGTGATACACATAGGGATTGGTCGTAGGTAGTTTTTAATTTTACTTGTACCTGCGATAAGTACATAGCGTCATTTTCCTAGTTAAACCACCTTATCAAGAGCACCTGTTTGTAGCCATTGCTATATATGTATGGTATAAAACAACATTTCAGATTTATGTGATATGGAAACAATGTGCGGTATAGATGCACACTCAGCTATAGGGTAAGTATCCATAAAAGTGCAGATCATGAGATTTACCGACAATATAAACCCTAGTACTAAAGTAATGGCGAAACAGTGAAACGTATATCAAACTTAAAAATACTTGCAAATGCAATTACGAAATTAATTACATTGCAAATACGAAATTAATTACAATCACGCAATGAACTCGAATGCGCGAATTTGTAAAGTCAATAATACCCATATAGGATTGCAATTCTGATCAGATACAACAAAAAATTATGTTCGTCACAACCCACGTATAATTGGTAGCCTCCCATGAGATAGAAGAGTTATTTAAGTAAGCAAATGTTTAAAAAACTATGTCTTTGAAATATTGTGAAGAAAAAGACACCAACATTGGCACCAAGAGAACCATCACACAGAGGATGGAGTTCCTAACAAACTCAAAGGATATTTGTGTGTCTGTAGTTTATGAAAAGGATATCTTAATCTATTTGATGCTATCGTCGGAGGAGACTTTGACGTCGGTACACAACAGATTAACTACTTTCAGATAGGTTGTTTGAAATTCTAAAAATCGTACTGAAATGAAAACTTTAACATTGCTTTATCCGTATTTTAGTAGTGAATTTGTTTTAAATAATTTAGTTAAAAGTTCATTACAAGCCATTGTTAGCTTAGCCATATAAAGTTTGAAATTAAAAATAAAAAGTTCCATTTTTGGAGTTATTATTTCTTAAACAATTTAAATCTGTCTCTCGAAATTGAGTTCTATTATCAATTTAATTTGCATTGGATTTTAAGTTTAAAAAAAATTAATTAACTTATTTTGTTGACCTAACAAATAAATATTTGTTTGAAAATTAACTTTATATTTCTAGATGTTTCAACAGCGATAAATTGAATTGAATTGAAAGTTCCCTTGTGGTTATAAATTACTTCTAACCCCACCCCGGAATGCCTTCTCCCTACAAAAAGGTTTTCTGACAGTACAAAAGCAATCGGTAACTACTCGCTACACATAGCTACTTATTTAGAATAAAGATATAAATCAGAGCATTTCCACTTTAGGTTATAGCTAATACTAAATCTGCTACCTTGCCATTACACAATAAATTACGTAATTTGTTAAATCATATTTTTATATGCATCAGTTTAATCTTATTATACTTCGGTTGTTGAATATTTAAACAGGTTTGAAAAAGCCAGATGGAATACAGAGATAAATAAACTAGCATAAATAGACGAGGAGATGCTGTTTGCAAAGCACATTGAAAGCTGACCCTTCCTCCGTACAGCGCAAGGCTCGCCCATGTTTTGCATCAAGTGCTGAAGCGTCGTTTAAATTATGACACTTTAAAAATAACCATTAGGATTGCTTCATAATTCCACACCAGAATGCTAACTTCATTTTGTATTCTGTCTAGAGAGGCGGCTGAGTGGTCTAGTGGGTTGAGCAGTGCACTGGGAAAAATTAGATCTGCTTTCGAACTCAACTAGCGTCAAATATTTATTTGGTGGTTCACTGCCAACCCCCCCCCCCCCCCCCAACCGATTCGACGTGTTAATTATGTGCTCAAATATAGTATTTGATTGTGAGTGTTTTTTGTCATTTAGAATGTGTTGTGGATAGTATTTATGGTGCTTGTACATCTCATAGTTTTCTACTGCTTTACGTTTATTGCTTTTTTTTATGTAGTGTAGGATTTGTAGACTGGTGTCTATGTTGGTCTGTGTTATTTTGTCAACTTTCATTGAGAGGAATATCAGGCTCAAATTAACTTCTGACAATAATATTCTAGAGAGAGAGTAACTAGCTGTTGATAATGCTAGTAATGAATATTAGCGAAAAGTCTCAAGTACTTTGCATACAAATAATTCTCTTATGAAATGTTTCTAATAATAAATAAAAACAAAAGAATCGTTCGCAACATATGCATATTACCTTCTATGAAATATTATATTTTCTCTGTTTTTTCCTACATTACATGAACATTGGACCCTCATGTTATACCACGATGCATCGTCTTATAACTTAGTTGTTTTTCTATGCACCCTTGTTTGTTTACTAATATTTCTAAAATAGTCTAGATGTGTTCTTTACCAAGAGTCGTATTGCTTGTAGCGTGTACAGATAATTATTTCCTCTTCGTATCATACGGGCCTCCACATTAACGTAGTGAGTATTGCGATTCTGGGGTTATTATTAAATGTGTTCTCATGCTTTGCCTTATAGAAAATACTTCTTTTTATAAGGTATTATAGTTCTAATAGATACGTAAATCCCTCCTAAAAACCCCCTTACAGCAGGACAACGATTTTTGACTTTTAGTTCTAGTTTCGATTTCTTTAGTTACACAAAACATCGGCTGTGGGTGCATTTGACTAATATTAACTATACTATATAAAGTATACTACTTTATACTAATATTAACTTAATATTTATGAGTTAGTGCACGTTTTCATTTTTTACTACCTAATGGATATTTAATAATTTAAAATAAAAAATAAATTAAACAAAACGATAAATTTAGATGATTTAAAAAATATTAAACACAACTAATCACGTTATACACATAATTAAAAGTAAAAGTTGCTTTACTTCGTTTTACAAGGTTTAATATGGTAGATTCTTACCCACCTCTTGGTCCAGTTCATAGTTCACTCCATTACTAACCTAAAGTTTCTAGGTTCGATCCCCAGTAATGCCAATGTATTTTTGTGCACCTTTTCAGGCCTTAGTTCAAGTTACCCTGTTGGCCTTAATATAAAATATAGGTAAGTCAATGTGCAGAAATTATTACCTTCCTTGAATATTTCAATGTAAAGTAGTTCCACCCCATCTTGTTTCTCTCAAGCCATGATCACAGTAATACAAAGGATTCACTAGTATTATGTTCTTAATAGGCAACGTAACAAATAAGAGCTTTACGCAGTATAATATAAAGGTGCCTCATATAATTCTATATTTTCCATTTTGAGCATTTCTCTTATTTTCAATCTTATTTTTTCCCATAATACAAACTTGTCAGGAGGTTTTGCGTCGAGTTGCGGAGTTATGAGTACCCTTCAGGTGGTACGTTTGCATTGTAAACGATTCTACGAAAATGACTCTCAAGGAAAAGCAACTAGCACAGACGTCCACTTAATATTTTATCTTATTGAGGCGTCATGTATTTGCCTAACTTTTGTTTATTATATTTTTTATTTCCTGTACGCACTTGCCAGGGGTATTTAATGCTAAACTCCACGATACAGTCTCTCAACAATTATTTGATAATTATTAGGAAACTCTGATTGAGATATTGCACCTCTTTTCTACATTTACACAAATTTGAAGCTAAAATTAATGAAAAACAGTGACAAGTCCTGACAGGCTAGGTATATCTCAACCTCATCATATGAGCAACCAAATTTTTAATATTCATTTCGCTGAAATATATTACAGTCAAGAAATAATACCGAAAAAAATTTAATTAAAGATTTTCCCTTTCGGAACGATAAAATATCAATTTTCATCACTTTATTATCTCTGTTAATTATTCATATCCTAAGGCGTGATAGAGATCCCCTGATACATTTGTCTCTGCTTAATCTGAACTGCCAGTAAACTTTTTGACTTCAAGATTGTGAACAACTTTGAAAATCACAGCTCTTTTTGGAACACAGATCTGGGCATTATTATTATTTTTTTTATCCTGGTGACCTAAATGTCGAAGTTTAACATTCAAAGAAGCTCCATCTTTACTGGTCTCAACTGTCATTGGTGACGTCGGCTACAGACTGACTGATTTCATAAATTCAACTAAACATTTAGGGTAAAGGAGTGTAAAAAAAAACTCCTATATTGAGCCCTTTAGTAAAATAAGTCTTACAAATGGGAAGATGCAGTCCAGTCCAAACAAATATATCGATATTAATTTCCAATTAGTCCACATCTCTAATTAAGGTTCTTAAACACAACATTGCTACAATTTGACTGAACCTTATTTGTCTAAATCTAAGAATGACCGGCCAGTAACATTTAAGACTACGGTTTGGACAGTTTACCACGTCACTCGCCATGAGTTTATTTTACCGAGGTGAATTTATCACACAATGCTGAGTACATTCACGCACCGCTGGAGGGTAAAATTAACCCTCACCTCCCTCTCTCCTAAGTTATAAATCCGGTAAAGTGTCAAGTGGCAAGATTATTTGTTGGTAATGTTCCTGATTAATAAGTACCCAATAGTGTGAAAAACAAATATTTAAGTAAGAGAACAAATCAAAGCGTTTTACATCGTTCCGGTACTTGACCGTGTAACGTATCTGTGCTTTAATACGAAACACATAGATTGGCTGCTTATGGTGTAGGCTGAACAGGTTAACGGGACCATATACTTCGATTAGGTTTAGCATATTATTATTTTCTTATATACGATTTTGTGATTAACCGTGAATTATACTCTGATTTGCGGGCTGCAAAGGAGCTCCTAATGTGATAATGAACAATCGGAGTAGAAATTTACGGCATTTATATGGACTATACGGTTTATAGAGTTTGAATAAGGGTTAGCTGGGGAGCCTGAAGACTTGGGAGGTAGTGTGATATACTTAGCGATTGGTCGTAGGCAGATTTTAATTTTACCTGTAACTGGGACAAGTGCATAGTGTCTTTTTTTTAGTTGTAATTTCTTATCAAAGTCACCTGTTTGTAGCAATTGCTATATGCGTATGGTAAAAAACAACATTTTAAATTTATGTGTTATGGAATACAATGTGCGGTAAATATGCACACTCAGCTATAGGGTAAGTATCCATAAAAGTGCAGATCATGAGATTTACCGACAACATAAACCCTAATACTAAAATAATGGCGAAACAGTGAAACGTATATCAAACTTAAAAATATTTGCAAACGCAATTACGAAATTAATTACTTTGCAAATAGGAAATTAATTTCTTTGCAAATACGAAATTAATTATAATCACGCAATGAACTCGAATGCGCGAATTTGTAAAGTCATTATACGCATATAGGATTGCATTTGTGATCAAATAAAACAAAAATTATGTTTGTCCCAACCTACGTATAATTGATACCATCCCACGAGATAGAAGAATTATTTAAGTAAGCAAATGTTTGAAAAATTATATGTCTTTAAACAATTGTGTCGAAAAAGGCACCAACATTGGCACCAAGAAAACCATCACACAGAGGATGGAATTCCTAACAAACTCAAAGGATATTTGTGTGTCTGTAGTTTATGAAAAGGATATCTTAATCTATTTGATGTTATCTTCGGAGGAGACTTTGACGTCGGTACACAACAGATTAACTATTTTCAGATAGGGTGTTTGAAATTCTAAAAATCGTACTGAAATGAAAACTTTACCATTGCATTATCCGTATTTTAGTAGTGAATTTGTTTTAAATAATTTAGTTAAAAGTTCATTACAAGCCATTGTTAGCTTAGCCATATAAAGTTTGAAATTAAAAATAAAAAGTTCCATTTATGGAGTTACCTATTTCTTAAACAATTTAAATCTGTCTCTCGAAATTGAGTTTTATTATCTATTTAATTTGCAATGGATTTTAAGTAAAACAAAAATGAATTAACTTATTTTGTTGACCTAACAAATAAATGTTTGTTTGTAAATTAACTTTATATTACTAAATGTTTAAACAGCGATAAATTGAATTGAATTGAAAGTTCCCTTGTGGTTATAAATTACTTCTAACCCCACCCCGGGATGCCTACCCCCCACAGAAAGTATTTCTGACAGTACAAAAGCAATCAGTAACTACTCGCCACACATAGCTACTTATTTCGAATAAAGAGATATATCAGACCACTTCCACTTTAGCTTATAGCTAATACTAAATCTGCTACCTTAACATTACACAATACATTTCGCAATTTGTTAAATCATATTTCTATATGCATCAGTTTAATCTTATTATACTTCAGTTGTTGAATATTTAAACAGGTTTGAGAAAGCCAGATGAAATACAGAGATAAATAAACTAGCATAAATAGACGAGGAGATGCTGTTTGCAAAGCACATTGAAAGCTGACCCTTCCTCCGTACAGCGCAAGGCTCGCCCATGTTTTGCATCAAGTGCTGAAGCGTCGTTTAAATTATGTCACATTAAAAATAAGCATTATGATCGCTTTATAATTCCACACCAGAATACTAACTTCATTTTGTATTCTATCTAGAGAGGCGGCTGAGTGGTCTAGTGAGTTGAGCAGTGCACTGGCAAAAATTAGATCTGCGTTTGAACTCAACTAGCGTCAAATATTTATTGGTGGTTTACTGGAACCCCCCCTCCCCAAACAGATTCGACGTGATAATTATGTGCTCAAATGTAGTATTTGATTGTGAGTGTTTTTTGTCATTTAGAATGTGTTGTGGATAGTATTTATGGTGTTTATACATATCATAGTTTTCTACTGTTTTACGTTTGTTTTATGTAGTGTTGGATTTGGATACTGGTGTCTATGTTATTCTATGCTATTTTGTTAACTTTCATTGACAGGAATTTCAGGCGCTAATTAACTTCTGACAATAAAATTCTAAACAGAGTAACCAGCTGTTGATAATAAGTCTAATATGTATGCAAGTACTTTGCATACAAGTAGTTCTCGTTATGAAATGTTTCTACTATTAAATAAGAACAAAAAAATCGTTCGCAACATATGCGTATTACCTACTACGAAATATTCCATTTTCTCTGTTTTTTCCTATATTACATGAACATTGGACCCTCAATGTATACCACTATGCATTGTCTTATAACTTCGTTTTTTTTCTATGCACCCTTGTTTGTTTACTAATACTTCTCCAATAGACTAGATCTGTTTTCTTTTTTAACAAGAATCGTATTTCTTGCAGTTTGTGGTGATAATAATTTCCTCTTCGTATCATACGGGCCTCTACATCAACGTAGTGTGATTCTGGGGTTATTATTAAATGTGTTCTCATGCTTTACCTTATAGAAAACCTTTGGTTTTATAAGGTATTATAATTCTAATAGATACGTAAACCCCATCTAAAAATCCACTTACAGCAGGACAAACATTTCTGACTTTTAGTTGTAGTTTCGGGCTCTATAGTTGCACAAAACTATGGGTGCATTTGTTGTCTATAAATCTTACGTATTAATAATTAATAATATAGAGCTGTGCTGAGGAGCCCAAACTCGTCCATCAAGTAATACATAACTTGCTAGTAAACGCTGAGGAAGCCAAGGCGTATAGTTTCCTATCACGTGTGTAGAAACAACGGAATTATTCGTATAGTTCAGCGTAGATGCAGTGAGCAGCCTACTAACGATTCATTAGCGTGCGCAGGGAGATACTCTGACAGTAACTGGATTCAACTGGCGTAATGTTGAAATTACGTTCGTTACAAGATACGAAATATAGCCTTGTAGCCAATGCCATATAAATTACATTTATGTAATTCCATTGATTAATCCATTTGGCTTAAATGTCAATGGTCGATGTGTTCGCGAGACACGGCTAAAAACATGAAATTACTTAACAAGCGCCCCTTGCATCCCGTCTATATTGTATTAACAAGAATGTTAAAAAAACTTTTAATAAAAACATAACAAATCTTTTAAATTTAGTTTTGACGCCCGCCATGTTAATGAAATTCCCAAATGTACATTTCACCACAAAGCTGTCATTAAATTCGCAAACGCCAGCATTTAGGAGGGGGAACATAACGTCTATTTCTTTGAATCGCTGTTCTTGTGGAAAACGCGAATTTATTAGTCTTTACAATTAGTTATTTATTTTTAAAATAAGCAAAAAACCTTTTCACATTACTAATTCACTGTTGTTTAAAGATAATATTTTTAATGAAATTACATTTTAAACAATTTTTAATTTTAATAAATGAAATGTTGTATATTGTATTTTACATGGTTTTATATACAATTGTAATTTATTTTAAATTCTTCTACATGGTATTTTAATTGATGTAAATTATTGCATATAGCCTACTATTGTTGTATATGGAATTATAATTGTTGTAAATACCTATATTTACTATAGTAATTGATGAAACATTTAGTATAGGCCTATAGTATTTTAATTGTTGTATTCAGTTTTGTTATTGTAGTAAATTATTGCATATAGCCTACTATTGTTGTATATGGAATTATAATTGTTGTAAATACCTATATTTACTATAGTAATTGATGAAACATTTAGTATAGGCCTATAGTATTTTAATTGTTGTATTCAGTTTTGTTATTGTAGTAAATTATTGCATATAGCCTACTATTGTTGTATATGGAATTATAATTGTTGTAAATACCTATATTTACTATAGTAATTGATGAAACATTTAGTATAGGCCTATAGTATTTTAATTGTTGTATTCAGTTTTGTTATTGTAGTAAATTATTGCATATAGCCTACTATTGTTGTATATAGAATTATAATTGTTGTAAATACCTATATTTACTATAGTAATTGATGAAACATTTAGTATAGGCCTATAGTATTTTAATTGTTGTATTCAGTTTTGTTATTGTAGTAAATTGTTGTATATAATAATAACAAAGTTGTAAATTGTTGTATGTAGTAAAAAAAGAACATACAGTCCAATGTCATCCGTTCATTCAATTTCACATTTACGATACGCGGTGTTGATAAAAGGCCTAAACCAACTGATTGTGTTTCCCCATCGTTTCTATGTATTCTCTTCCCCCTCAATCCCTTCTACCTTGCAGTGTTATATCTCATTCTGACAACATGACCTACCCACTGCAGTCTCTACAAGCAAATAGATTCTGTGACGTAGGCTTCTTGAATATGTCTCTGTATCTTCGAATATTCCTGTTTGTGTCTGTTTCTTGTCCTTCGATTTTATTCTCTCCACAATAACCTCCTTAGTATTTTTCTTTCTAACAACATGTATATGTTTCTTGTTTTCTCCACTTCTATTTTACTAACGTATGTTTTACAGTTGTTTTGTATAACTTGGATTCTCAAAAGTTTTAAATGTCAATGGTCGATGTGTTCGCGAGACACGGCTAAAAACATGAAGTTAACAAGCGCCCCCTTGCTTACCGTCTATATTGTATTAACAAGAATGTTAAAAAAACTGTTATTAAAAACATAACAAATCTTTTAAATTTAATTTTGACTCCCGCCGTGTTAATGACATTCCCAAATGTACATTTCATTACAAAGCTGTCATTGATTTCGCAAACGCCAGCATTTAGGAAGTGGAACATAACGTCTATTTCTTCGAATCGCTGTTCTTGTGGAAAACGCGAATTTCCGCCTAAAGTATGCAAAGTCTAAAGAAAGTATGCAAAGTCTAAAAATAGACTTTACTAATTTTATTTTATTTATCTACTACATTTTTTAAGAAAAGATTCTAATTTTTCAAAATACATTTTGGCCCCACAACAACAAAAAACTAAAATAAAACGTCTTTCTTGGGATTGTAGGATAGTGTCTAGACTCAAGTGAGCAATGTGAGAGAACATGAAATCCTAAATGGAAATAGAAGGAAAGGATAAGCGTGAGAGGATAAAATAGAGAATATTAACATAACAGTAACTCTATGTTAGAGTAGAATCCGTCTCTGTTTGTGATGAAGAAAAAGCTAATGGACGAGATATTTTAGACTTTAGTACATATTAAGATAAGTTGACGATAAAGTGAGACCAAGCAAGGAAAGAGAAGGATGTCCTTGGACAACGTTCTAAATAGGACAGCATTTTGCCTCGTCGTTGGGAAGGAAAATCAAGGGAAATACATTTTAAAACTATAAAAACTGTTTTATATAAATACAAACTTGACTTTAAAAAAATTATTTGTTCAGGACTATAGTTACATTTGTATCGATTTCATATATAGCATGGATTAAATAAAAAGCATTCACGTTTGAGATGTTAAGTTTCAATGTTTTAAAATTAGAATATACGATAAGGCCTAATATACTTACGAAATTATATTTGTTGCTTAAAATGTGTTCGAAACAACTTCCGAGTTGATCAAATACGTCAAAGGTATGTTTACAAATAGGTTAAATTTATTCACAAATAGTTTTTTTTAGTTTTAGCATTAGGGTAACTATTTTTGAAGGTAAAAACAAAGTCTTAAATTAAATGTTTTGCTAATGGTGCCGACAAAGGCTGCTACAAGCACCCACTTTTACACCGACAGATAGTTCATAGGTCGGCTGGATTCTAAAAAACGTTCACGGAAGTGACGATTCTGTTTGCGAACGTTGCGATAAAGTCGACTGGGAAATGGCGGCCATTTTGCGCCTTTCTGAATAGCTCCAATGAAGGTGATTTGTTTTTGACTGAACCTTAATATTGCGATTTTATTAAAATGTGCGAAGGAGACATACTGCAACAACTAACCAGATAACTTGTCAGGCTGCAGTGGGTCTCTGACCACTACGACCTTCGAAGGAAACGGGCGGGCTGACATAATACTGGTTGTCGCAAAGCCTTCCACCTGTTCTTTCTGCTTAGAGGTTGAAGGTATAATGCGGACAAAGTAACCAAACACTTGGCCCTAAGAGAGGGCGATACAGGAGGTGGAGGGCCGGTTTGAGTCAGTGTAAATCCTTGTCAGAAGGGCCGATCATCTGGCTATCAGCACCCCTCTCTATCATTCCAATGATGATTCGCGAAGTTCTCCTGTCCGTACGTTGCTTAAGGAAACAATTGTTAGACTCCTGTTACAGAGAATGTAATAGTAATTTTAGTTTTAATAAAGGTAATTAAATAAAACTAAACAACTTTGAAGTTTATATTATACATTGCTAGGAAGTGAAATATATAGTGTTAGAATTTTACACTACTACGTTGTACAGTTTATACTGCCAGAAATATATACTGCTAGAATGAGCAATTTATAAGGCTACAATTTCTATAATGGTAGAATTATATACTGATAAGGTATACAGTATATACTGCGAAGATGTGCAGTTTATGATAGTAGGATTTGTCATATATACTGCTATGATTTGCTGTTTATATTGCTACAATTTTATACTACATAGATATGTAGTTTTTACTGTTAGGATTCGCCGGTTCTACTGCTAGAATCTATATATATAATCTTATATACTGTAAAGATATGCAGATTATACTCTTAGGATTTGCCGTTTTGACTCCTATAATGTATAATATATTAGAATTATATACTGCTAAGATATACAGACTATAATGCTTGGATTTCCAAGCATTTATACTGCTAGTATTTGTCGTTTATACTGCTATAATTTATTTACTGCTAAGATGTAAAGTTCGTACTGTTAAGATGTGATGTTTATATTGCTAGAGTTTGTCGTTTATACTGCGTGAGTCTATATACCTCTCGAAACATGCTGGTAAAATGTACAGTATATATGTACTACCAGGATTTGCATTTTACAGGCCTAGGATTTATATACAGTTAGAATTATATACTAATAAGATGTGCCGATTATACTTCGTGGATTTGCCGTTAATACTGCTAGATTCTTTACGTTGCTAGAAATATATACTGCTAAGGATATACTACTGTTAGGATATATATACTACTAAGGTTATACTCTGCTGGGAATGGCCGTTTATTCTACTTAGGCTTTATATAATTATAAAAATATATACTACTGGAGTTATATTCTTTAAGAATGCGGAGTTTATTGTGCTAGGATCTATATACTGCAAATTCATATACCTCTAGAATGTACAGTCATACTGTTAGGATTTATATGCTGCAAGAATTTACAGTACAGTATATTGCTAAGATTTATTGTCGAATGTAGTACATCTACTTTTGTGCCATTCATAGATATAATCAACTAATACTTTGTGATTCATTTTTCCTCGGAGCAAATTTTATGCCCAGCTGACAGAAAATACCCTAAAGTTAGGCTTGCGTTTCCCTTGTCGTAAAAACATATTTGGCAACCAGAGATGCGTAATAAATTAACGTGTTTGGCATCTGTGCGCGCGTTCTTGGCTTCCAAATAATACCTTAAAAGATCCTACAGTCAGTAAAAGCTAATATTTAATGATTGTGTGTTATGTTACAAAGAATTTCCATAAACGTTATTAATAATTCCCAACAAGATGTAATTTATTTTCGTATGTTTATAGTGTTTAATAAATAAGTTAAAAGCCGTTTATAGTTGCCAAAGTGATTAATTGCTCAAGTTTATTTCCAGGGTTAATTCGCTCGTAAGGTTTCATTATCAAATAAAAACATTTTCAAACTTTCTAATTTGTATAACTATAACAATGTAAAAAACGTTTTAGTAACAGTGAAATTCTGTAATAGGTTATTTTATTACAGTAAATGAAAACACAGTGTTAAACTACTGTATTTTATTATTACAACTGTAAGTGTAAAACCGTTGGTAATTATTTACTTGGAACGAGTAATAGTGATTTGAGGAAATATACCTGACGTAACAGTAAGACTTCGGGAACAGGGAGAAATAACAAAACTTATTTGCGTCAGCATAAACAAATATGAAAAAGTTATATATAATATATGAAAAAAATATATATCCTACAATACATCCTGTTACATACATTCGGTAAACAAACTAATGTCTACTTATGTATGAGGTAAACAATTCAATGGATTAAACATGTCCTTATTTCTCCTTCCACTTTGTTCCCTGCAACCGCCCAGACACAGATGCAATTATATATGTGAAACACGTTACCAGTAACAGGGAGAAATTGTAAAACTTAGTGGCGATACCACAAAATATTAAATTTGTTTTAAAAAAACAATAATGCTTAATGTTACACAAGGAAAGCAATTGAAACGTTACACATGACCTACTGGTTCCGTGCGAAGACATATAACGAAATTGGATGCCACTTGTTAACAAATTGACCTGTTAGTAGATTTAATTTTATAGATGTATACCTAAACAGGATACTTTATAGATATATTCAGCATAATAATATGCTCCGTTTTATATATATAAATAATTATAAAAAGTTATTATTTTTTTTCAATATTTCATATTTTTGGGTCGTCGTCACAAGTTTTTTTAAAATTGATATAATATTTCTTTATACTTTGTAAGGTTTAATGTTTTTAATAAAATCCATTAGATTTAGAATAGAACTAATTAATAAAACAATAAATTAGTGTAACATTTAAAAAGGTACACTTCTCTGTAGCCAAGTTTTGAAGTTTTTAATAACTTTAGGTGTAGCGATGTATTAGCTAGTTGCTTTCTTTCGTCTTCTAGAAAGGATAACGATGCACACAATTAATTTAATATATCATATTTAAAATTATCAGTGGTTTATTTTACCATTACGACTATGTCGCATTATATTAATTTTCACAGGTTATGGAACGTTGTTTACAGTTCCTTGTAATTAATAATTCCCACTTCCTTATTTTAATTATTTTTGACGCAAAATCAATTATTGAAAACATAAAATGTTTCTTGTATCTAAACAATTAAACAAAGAATAGATTTATGGGATAAAAGCCCTGTTGTTCAATAACTGAACTGTCTTTTACAACGAAAGATAATTGCTACATTTTAATTTTCATTTTTGTGGGTTGCTCTCTATTGCGCATGTGTTTTGCAGAGTAAGTTGTTTTATTGCTCCACAATTCCACTAAATTAACGATGAAATTACACGCTATCTGTAAAGCACTCAGAACAACGTGGAGCAGGCGTGTTAGGATGTAAACGTTTTATACACACACACACACGTAAATACACACGCGCGTATAAACGCGTGAACAAAAGATAGAAAGAGAGAGCACAAGCACCACACAACACTCTCACATCACACATGCTCTTACACACATACAGCCTATAAATATATACATCATCGTCTTAAAAACTGTGTATTGTAAATTTGAAAACATCAATTATATTTTTGTTTAGCATTATTGTTATTCTGGAAATTCAGTACAAAACTGCAGAGGGTTCTTAATATAAAAAATTTGTATATTAAAAAAAAGAAACACAAACATATATAACATATCTACACCTCATAGATGTAGGTGATATATAGAAAAGCCGAGGCGTTTTTATTATTGCATACTTCCCCTCGACTGAACAACAACTTGTTAAGGACATATCAATCTGAAATTGATATCGGCAGTGAATTGTAAACGTTTTGTTTTCAGTTAAATGGACTTTTGCTTGAGACCTTTTATAAGTCTGTTTAGCCTCCATGATTTCCCACACATTTGAACCTCTATTAGTGGCAGATAATGTACAATTTCGCATTGTCAGAGCAAAGGTAATAATTGAAAACATAAAACGTTGAAGTATTAGAACTTCTTTTCTTTAGTGTCCAATTAGAACATTTTTTATTTCCTATTGTAAAAAACCTTTTGAAATGATTTAGCAATTAATTAAATTAGGACTTTTCCTGATTACATGATGTTACAAATTTTTCAATTTAACAATATACTGCCAGCAACAGTTAATTACCAAACTTGACATCCCCAATCGCTTTCATAAATTAAATTTTAATCCCCTTTTAGACAGGGTTCTTGGAAGTGTAAACAAAGCGCAAAATAGAGATACTGGCAGTATTCGAGTTATTGAGGGGATTTTATTCGTTTTACATGTCACAGTGAGTGACAAAAACATATAAAAGGTCACCGAGCGTGTGCAGATGTTCGGGCTGTACTAATCATTAGTTTACCTGAATGCTATTCTGAGAGTGGACAGATGATAAAGTACTTATACACTATAGTTTATGGTTACTGAGTATGAAAATAATAGGAATTTATGTTACTGTTGTTTATTAACACAACAATATTATAACAATAATATAACAATCACTCACCTATTATGATGTAAAATAGACAGGGTATGGAAGGAATATGTTGCTATGACTATTATTAAACAATCCATTATTACTATGGCTTCTATTACCCATCATTCTAGTCATATGAGCTAAAAAATAAATAAAAATCTATTATTCCCCTGTAGCACTTATTTGTCATGTTTTAAAGTTCCTTTTAATATGTACGGACACTACCTTTCTACTAAATTTTAAAAAATTAAAGAATCCAAAACTACATCCTTACCTTCATCTAAATTTTGATTTTCTCGCTGAATTGCCTACACAACGCCGTTTTCGTCTGAGTTAGCAAATCATATATAGGTTTCCTCTAGGTCTTTTAGGAATAATGATTTTTTAGCGGTAACGCTACATAAATATATAAAAATATATAAAAATTACATAAATATAATTGACATATATATTTAAATATACTTATGAAATAAATATACCGATACAATTATTATTTAATTTTCTTTTTATTTTTAAAATAACGGTTTGAAAGTCAAATATTTTATCTTGTTTTTAAAAAGTGGTAAAAAGTTTTGAAATGAATACTTTTGATCTCTTGGTATGACGGTATGCTCACACGAGAGCTAAATTCATCTCATACATCACGCTTGATTGCATCACACGCTTCATATTTTAGAATAAGCTGATTAACATATGATTTCATACAATAGCTGATTTTATGTTATAGTATTGTTGTTCAAGAGCAATTTTATGACGTAGGCTAATTTACGTTATTTATTGTTGATTATTAGGTTAAAATGTTTTTATTCAAAGGTTTTTATCACGTAATAAATGTCTCACTGAATGCCAAATATTTTCTTTAAAGTAATTTTTAAATTTAAAATTGACAAGGTAAAAACACGTTACTTAACTTGGCGACTTTAAAGTTATGTTCTACATAAAATATACACCCAAAGTCCGTTTTCATTAATTTTGTATAGATTGCCATCTAAGGGTGCAAATGACAAGTTACAAGTTTTCCATCAGCCAATTAGTTAATGCGGTAACTAAGGAGTATTTTAAAACTTCGTTAAAAACCTTTTCCATTGATTGGAAAGATGGGAGGGGGAAATTAAAACCAAAGTCCACAACTCACTTGGCTTTTAGAGATTAGGATTTAATACGCTTTGAATGAAAAAGGCTTGTTTAGGATTAAATTTTGTAAAATATTCTACACGTAGGCTTATGCGTGTTTAGTATATTGCCCTGTCAAAATATTTTATATAAGAACCAACTTTTTTATGGAGATTAACGTTTGCTTATTTTAGCCCGGTCTATAGGAACGCGAAGTCAAGTGAAATCTTTCAACAATAACGGACTGTATAATGTTTTGTGCGAAGTTTTAACAAAACACAAGTTCGCAAAGACTCGTGTAAATAACTAGACTAACATGTGTTTGGACGGAGTTAGTTTGTTAACTTTCAGATAAATCATTGTTAACTGTTTGGTTGCTAAGCTGTAAATTCTGGATTTATTGATCTTGTTTGGTCTATTATTGGAACGGGAGATTTGAGTCTGTTACTGACGTTATCAAGTGAGACTTTATTGCATACAACGCAAGCTTTTAATTACAACAGTGAAATAAAATACTCGTTTCTATTCTAGATAATTGCAAAACAAATATTACAGAATAATGGATGTAATAACAGAATACTTTGTTGATAGCTTTTCAGGCGGAGGTAAACTAATAAAAAAAAGACATTTACGCACTCACAAACATTAATTGTATAACTCTGATGCGTTTCAATGATAAAGTCACCATCTTCAGGGAATTATAACTACTACAAATATATTGTACAGACAAATCAACCCTTTACTAATATTAACTTAATATTTATGAGTTAGTGCACATTTTGGTTTTTAGTATCTAATACATTTTGAATAATTTAAAATTATAAACGGTAATTTTAGATGTTTTAAAGAAATATTTAACACAATTAACTAACTTATACACATAATTAAAAGTAAAAGTTGTTTTACTTGGTTTACCAATTTTTAATAGGGTAGATTCTAACCCACCTCTTGGCCCTATTCATAATGCCAATGTATTTTTGTGCACCTTTTCAGCCCTTAGTTCAAATTACCCTGTTGGAATAACTCCTTAATATAAAATATAGAAAGGTTAAAGCACAGGAGTTATTACCTTCCTTGAAAGGTTCAATGTAAAGTAGTTCCACCCCATCTTGTCTCTCCCAAGCCATGATCACAGTAATACAAAGGATTCACGAGTATTATGTTCTTAATAGGCAACGTAACAAATAAGAGATTTACGCAGTATAATATAAAGGCACCTTATATAATTCTATTTTTTACATTCTGAACATTTCTCTTATTTTTTAATCTTATTTTTTCCCATAATACAAAATTTTTAAGACGTTTTGGGTCGATGTGCAGAGTTATGAGTACCCCTAAAGTGGCACGTTTACATTGTAAACGAACCTACGAAAATGACTCTCAAGGAAAAGCAACTAGTGCAGATGTCCACTTAATATTATACCTTATTTAGGCATCGGGTATTTGTTTAACTTGAGATTTATTATATTTTTTATTTCCTGTACGCACTTGCCAGGGTTATTTCATGCTAAACTCCACGATACAGTTTCTCAACAATTATTTGATAATTATTAGGAAACTCTGATTGAGATATTGCACCTTTTTCTAAATTTAAACCAATTTGAAGCTAAAATTAAAGACAAACGATGCAAGCCCTGATAGGTTAGGTATATTTCACCCCCATCAGATGAGCAACCGAATATTTAATATTAATTTCGCTGAAATATATCACAGTCAAGACATATTAGCGAACAAAATTCAAATTGAATATTTCCCCTTCCGAAAATCTAAAATAACATTTTTTACAGCTTTATAGACTCTGTCAATAATTCATATCCTAAGGCGTGATAGAGATCCCCTGGTACATTTGTCTCTGCTTAATCTGAACTGTCTGTACCAAGTGTCACCAGTAAACTTGCTGACTTAAAGATTGTGAACAACTTTGCAAATCACAGTTCTTTTTAGAACACAGATCTGAGCTTTATTATTATTATTATTTATCCTGGGGACCTAAATGTCGATAGTCCCACATTGAAGGAAGCTCCATCTTTACTTGTCTCAACTGTCATTGGTGACGTTGGCTACAGACTGACTGATTTCATAAATTCTAACTAAACATTTCGGGTAAAGGAGTGTTTAAAAAAAACTTCTATTTGGAGGCTTTCAGTAAAATACGACTTACAAACGGTAATTTGCTGCCCAGTCCAAACAAATACATTAATAATAATTTCCAATTAGTCCACATCTGTAATGGGGGATCATAAACACAACATAGCTACAATTAGACTGAACCTTATTTGGCTAAATTTAAGAATTACAGACCAGTAGCATTTACGACTACGGTTTGGACAGTTTACCACGTCACTCGCCATGAGTTTATTTTACCTTCACGCACTGCTGGAGGGTAAAATTAACCCTCACCTCCCTCTCTCCAAAGTTATATATCCGGTAAAGTGTCAAGTTGAAAGTATAATTGCTGGAAATGGGTCCTGTTTAAGAAGTGGCCCAATAATATGGAAAAGAAATATTTGTTTAAGTAAGAGAACAAATCAAAGCGTTTTACATCGAGGGCAGCTTTCGTTCCATTACTTGATCGTGTAACACATCTGTGCTTTAGTACGAAAATTTCTTATATACAAATTTGTGGTTATCCGTGAATTATACATTGATTTCCGGGCTGCAAAGGAGTTCTTATTATTTTGTGTTAATGAACAATCAGAGTCGAAATTTACGGCATTTATATGGACTACACACGATATGCGAATGGTACGATGATAAACGGGTTGACAGTACACGGCTTATAGAGTTAGCTGGGGAGCCTGAAGACTTGGGAGGTTGTGTGATACACTTAGGGATTGGTCGTAGGCAGATTTTAATTTTACCTGTAACTGGGACAAGTACATAGTGTCTTTTTTTCAGTTGTAATTTCTTATCAAGGTCACCTGTTTGTAGCCATTGCTATATGCGTATGGTACAAAACAACATTTCAAATTTATGTGATATGGAATACAATGTGCGGTAAATATGCACATTCAGTTATAGGGTAAGTATCCATTAGAGTGCAGATCATGAGATTTACCGACAACATAAACCCGAATACTAAAATAATGGCGAAACAGTGAAACGTATATCAAACTTAAAAATACTTGCAAACGCAATTACGAAATTAATTACTTTGCAAATTCGAAATTAATTACAATCACGCAATGAACTCGAATGCGCGAATTTGTAAAGTCAATAATACCCATATAGGATTGCAATTCTGATAAAATACAACAAAAAAATATGTTTGTCACCACCCACGTATAATTGGTACCCTCTCTTGAGATAGAAGAGTTATTTAAGTAATCAATTGTTTGAAAAATTATTTGTCTTTGATGAATGGTGCCAAAAAAGACACAGTGGAACATATTGCGTCAAAAGAATCGCCAAAGAGGGCATACTTTGGATATTATAAACACATGAATTAGCCTAATAATTAAAAATAGTGAAACTCTACGTCATGGGTGACGTGACCAAACCAACAGGATACAGACTATAACAGGCATTGATAAAGTAGAGACACGTAGTAGAGGAAAGAGACGAAAGGTTCTGTTGACGAATCTGAAGGAATGCCCTAACGGTTTATAGAGAACCCAAAGAAAATGAAGATACAAATCGTGATATGCAACCTTCCTAAAGAAATGTTACCTTAGGAGATATTAAAAAGTATATTAAAAAACAGAAATATATAGAAATAAAAATCAAATTGAGAAGGAGAGATGTAGATAAACAGCGAATGTTTGTCATTATTTTTACTTGTAAATCCTATAAACATCATTAGCGACCGTAAAACAAATTTAGTCTAATTATATTTTCACACTACAAAAACAGCCAAAAACGTTGCCATGATTATCCTTAATATGCTCGTTTCGTGGATGTTATTTTCGACATTTGTAAAGGTTCCAAAAAAGGCTGTTTTTCATTTACAGTCTTAAATATTTTTAAATATAGGCTAAGGGTCATTTATAATATTTATGACAATTTATAATCTTCATCATCAATTAACCTTGGAAAACTGGTTTTGAAATAATAACCAAAATTGGTAAGTTTTAGTACAGACAAACAATTCCTTAAATAGTTTCTTAAATAAGCTATAACCATAAGTAAAACCCCCATAGCGAATGTGAAATGTCTGTGTTCTCCCATGGAGTAATCCTTCGCTGCTCAGTCAAGCATATTTAGTGAATAACGACACAATACGTTTCCCAACATTCGGAACATTGGTATTTTATTGCGTGTAACACTCAAGAAGCACTTCATTGCTCGAAATAAATGTAACTCTTTCCCACAGAAAGACTTGTTTCCCCTTGGAAAACATTCGATGTTTTGATCCGGTGATCAGTTGAGTCTTATATAAATATTTTTCTTGAAGTTGGCATTATATTTCAGTCAGTTTTACCTACCTAGTTTGTATTTTGTTCTACTAAGCAATCTCTACATAATGTAAAATAAGAACTTGGGGCAACTATGGTGTAGATGTTATTATAAATAAATAAACCTCCAACCACAAACATATTTTATTTCAATCTTTATGTACATTTCGATTCAGCAATCACCTTCAGAGGAAAGTATTGCAAGAATAACTAAGAATAATATCTTTTAAATTACTATGGCTTTAAAAAACGTTTTTTAATTAGAGTATGTTATTTATTTAAAATAAAAACAGCATGCATTTGATTTTATTGTGATGAAACGTTTTTTCTTGCCTATTCTGTTCAAGACTGACATTTCTGTTTAGTCAGTTTTGATTCATCTACTTTTGTTTATATGTTGATGTTTGCATACATTATGTGTAACAACAATTTAAAGAAACTGTATGTAGAATACGTTTTATTTATTTAAAATAAAAACAACATGTAGTCCTACGTGCTTTTTATTATGATGAAACTGTTACATTAATATGCCAAAAAACTATTCAAGACAGTGAAAATATAAACGATTTATGGCAAAAACGAACATCATTTAAATAGGTTTTTTTTAAATTGAACATTCTTTTACAACGAAATATGAACAAGATAAGCAAACGTAAGTTTGGATAAAAATGTTCAAGTAAAAACGTGATTCTCTAAAAAAAAATGTACTATTTGACTGTTAAATAGAAAAGCATAGCATATAGTAAATGAAAGAATTTACGTAACCTTTAACATGTGAACCGTTGTAACCTTTTCTTTATATATTACTTGTTGCACGTTTCAAACCTTGGCCAATAACGGATGCTTCAGGCGCAGTAAGGGCCACATTATTGTATTAAATTATGTGTATCCTGTTTTTTCTACTAAACAATAAAGAGCATCTACGTGCAATAAATAATTTATTGTCTCAATGATCAATCCAATACTGTCATTGTGCATAAATACACAAATTCCTATCTATAACGGAAAATAATTTAGTATTTGTGTAGGTATAGCCCCTGATGATAATGACTTTGTTTTTGAAACGCGCATGAGAAAATAATTTACTGATTCTGAGTTGACATTCTTTTTTTAACTATTACATTTGTTTATAGGCTAGGTTTTTGTATGATTTGAGACAGATTATATTTTTACTTAGTGCATGAAAACATCATGAATCAATTTGTACGAAATTAGTGCTTCCAAAATCCTTGGATAATTGAGAAAACGAAATAGACTAGTTACCACCTCTGCACCGCTCTGTAAGTTACACGTGTGAGTAGTTACTCACAAAGGAGAGGGTGAATAGCGTATTTGCATTCAGGCCTCTAGCGGTGTGCATATATAGTGGGGCGCATTAGGTAAGGATGCACTTCAAAGCATCCACCCTAACGATATTGTAATGCTATTCGGGTGATTGTAATATTCAGAATTATTGGGGGCGTAGCCTTAAACTCTCCATAAAGTATGTTCGCATTGTTCAACATATTATTTGTTTTCTTGTTTCGATTAGTGTTTTGATTCGAATAAACACATAATGTAAATTTAATACAAATCATTAATGAACTTGAATATATTATGTATACAGTATTAAACTAATAAATATATTTATAAGAACAATTCTAATAATATTGTTACTATATCGATCTCATGACTAGATCCTTTTATTCAATGCGGCAAAAAAAATATTCAAATTAATTTAGGACCAACAAGGTTTTCCGTCCTTTTAGGTGGTGTCTGACCACTATCAGTGTTTGCAATGACGAAAATCTATTAGAACAACTAAAAACATTTTCTCTCTTTTACGTTTTCCATAAATTTACATTAATTTCCATTAAGAAGAATTTACATTGTAAAAGAACTATAATATATCACATGCATTGCAAAGATGAAGCTCCATCCTGATATAATCATTGCAGTCTCACTAATCGTTCGATTTTGATAACAAACTTTTACTTAAAAAAATATTTTTCGTCGGTAAGAAACCATTTCCTAAATAAGTATCATTATAAATTTAAAAAAAAAAATTATAATTGAAATATTAATATAAAGTTTAATTAATAATTTATTTCAATTAAAGTTTTTTTATTAATCAGCATCTCTTATTTCTTTTACCAATAAATGTGTAATTATTTTACAAATAATTTTAAGGTTGATGCAAATGGTAAGCATATGGGTAACTAGAACACAAATGACGTATCTCTCGCCCTAACAAGACTTGCGGGAGAAATGCTACAAATGGAACTGTAATAAGTAGAATTAGTAACTGCATTTTAATCCCTTTGAATTTAAAGATGAACCTGTATGTGATGTATAGCAATGAGAAAAATTTTCTTTATTTCAAATACTTTATCCTTTTATAAAAAATAAAGAATATTTCCTGCAGCACAGCAGATAATGTATCGAAAATCGAAGGCTCAGATAAATTAATACCAATCCCTTAACAAAATAGTATTTTCAATAAATATATTTACTCTAGTGTAATAGCGAATAATATAATTTTCCATAGACGTACATTTATTA
>JBAIZL010000008.1:13515787-13533287 GCA_036971475.1 Prosapia bicincta
GCAACGACTACTTCATGGATCTCAAAATGGCAAAAATAATTTTACATTGAAACAATTTGCAAGATATCAAAGTACAGACAAGCGATTGCAAGAAACAAGTAGAAGTGAAATGTTATATTTGTTTTGGTACAGCAGTTTATTTTGCATAAAAATAATATTAAAAATTTCCCTTTCTCTTATGATCTATGAAAACCATTACTTTAAAAGTAATTCCCACCAGAACACATCTTTCCTTTACCTTACCTAGACGCCATCTTTAAATAATTGGTCTTGCTCTTAGTTGCTTCCACTTCCCTCATTTACTTGATTAATCTTGCAATCAGCGTAATAAATGACGTCATCACGAACAAGTAGAAACAGCAGTGCATGGTTAAGCATGAGACAAACCTGAAGATACAGTGTCTGCTTTGAATATTCCTATATCAAAGGCCAACCTTACCATGTAATGTTAATATATCACAATTTGAAGATAACCTTTTATGCAATGATTTTCTTTTTTTGCTTTTAAATCTTCTTTTCAGATGCGTGATGGCAAATGATGCCGAGCGTCACGTAAACTCCCCCCCTCCTATGTCAATTGCCGCTCTCCCCCACCACTATGAGTCTCCCCTAATGGTCACTGCAGAGCAACAGTAAAACTGAAGGTTATTTTTCCGCACCCTCTATTAGTAAAGAAATGAAAGCATAAAAATGGAGGGAAACTAAAACCCACTGAAATCGCATATTAAATCTACTTTTTTGAGGACGTTTCGACAACAGTACTGCCATCTTCAGTGGAATGACAATGCTCAGAAAAATTGTTCCTTAGTTTGGTTAATATTATAAGATACATTGTAAGAGAATGCATCTGTTATTCATTTTATCAGATTTATTCATTTTGTGTGACAAATCCCTAATAATCAAACAACTGCCTACTTAACAATCCTTAGACAAAAATTGTTTTGTATTAAAATACAATATAAGATTCATTTTTAGAAAATGATAGGCCTTTAGTAAACAAAATGTTTACAATGCACGTAGAGCCACAACCACTACTAAGCCGGTATGTCGTCTGGAGACTTGATATTTCCCTGGCGAGGGAGTTGCGCGCGGCATCAGCTGGTATAACTGTGGCTGATCAGCCCAGACGTAATTTGTGTATCGTACGATTGGTAAACACCGGAACTATCTACAGTTTGTAGTTATAAATATATTAAAAATAATAATCATTGATTTTATTGTAAATATGGTCTAAGCCACTTAGATCTAAACAATAAGGAACTTGTATTTATAATATTATTATAACTTACAATATAACTAGAGAATGTTATCTTTTTTGTTTTTTCAATAATTTAATATTTTAACCCCTAGAGCCTGTTGCAATTGAAACGGAGTTCTTGCTCATATTGGAACAAAGGATGATAGCATTGTAAATCCAAAGATATAATACATTATTTGACCTTTTAATACATTTACTAAATTTGGACATTTTAATAACATTACATAAAATAATAGAATAATTTTGTAAAGGCTGGACAAACAGCGCATCATTAAGTCCTTTCTCGATCCGACCTAAATCCAACTCCCCTTCTCTATCCACCAATTTGAAAGGGGGCTTTTGGGAGGGGGTAATTTATGTTAGGTTAGGTCAGGTCAGGATAGGTTAGGTTGGGTTATTATAGGTTATTTTGTATAAACCATAAGCTAAGCCATTAGCTCATACATCTCTATTTATAAACCGTTAGATGCAGAGCTAGTCCAGGTGAGGGATACTGCACACATGCCAAGATTTTCTACTCATTATTTTATGTATACAGTACATTTTTTAAAAAATATTTTACTATATAAATACGAATTACATTAGGCCTTCGTAGTCATGACAAGTAAAATTAATGACAAAACTTAGAAAAACACAGAAGAATTACTGAAATGGCATTGGGTCTGAGATAAACCAAGTCTTGCCAAACAGGACAAAAAGGAAGGA
Source organism: Prosapia bicincta (assembly GCA_036971475.1). Lineage (NCBI taxonomy): Eukaryota > Metazoa > Arthropoda > Insecta > Hemiptera > Cercopidae > Prosapia > Prosapia bicincta. The sequence continues at coordinate 13,517,751 of JBAIZL010000008.1, forward strand.
AAATATTCTACACATGTAAATACCTAACTTGCTGCGCACGTACAGCAATGGCACGTGCTTCGCGACGGTTCCCTAGCATTATTCGCAAAGGCGGAAACTATGCAGATGTGCAACTTTATTGTTGATAATTTCATTTTCGTTTTTAGAGGCCCCGCTTAAGGATTATTCTCTCTGGCCTAGAGAGAGTATTTGCACCATTCTACGAGGTTGGTAATAAAATTATATTACAATATAAATTTACAAATAAAAACCATTATAGCATATTTCAGTCTTTTCTAAACCTTACTACATTACTATCTCTATTATAAACTACATTACTTAACTCATGTAATTTTATAGGCAAAATTTTAGTATACGCAAAATGTATTTCCGCTATCTGAGAAATAAATAGGTAATCTAATGTTATTCTCAAATGTAGTAAAACTGTTAGAATGTAGTAATACCGTAAGAATGTAGTAAAACCGTTAGAATGTAGTAAAACCGTTAGAATGTAGTAAAACCGTTAGAATGTAGTAAAACCGTTAGAATGTACTAAAACCGTTAGAATGTAGTAAAACCGTTAGCATGTAGTAAAACCGTTAGAATGTATTAAAACCGTTAGAATGTACTAAAACCGTTAGAATGTAGTAAAACCGTTAGAATGTAGTAAAACCGTTAGAATGAAGTAAAACCGTTAGAATGTAGTAAAACCGTTAGAATGTAGTAAAACCGTTAGAATGTAGTAAAACCGTTAGAATGTAGTAAAACCGTTAGAATGTAGTAAAACCGTTAGAATGTAGTAAAACCGTTAGAATGTAGTAAAACCGTAAGAATGTAGTAAAACCGTAAGAATGTAGTAAAACCGTTAGAATGTACTAAAACCGTTAGAATGTAGTAAAACCGTTAGAATGTAGTAACGCTGGCAATATCGTAGCTATCGTTATTCTTTCACCCCCTCCCCCCATTGCTCCTAATGTATGAAAGTAACAGGTAAAATATTTTCGTAATAACAAATACCATAACAATAAGGATCACTGTAGTGTAATTATAAATAAAGTTTGTAACAATTATAAACCATTGTTACAAATAATTACACGACCTTTATGCACAGGTAGCATCATAAGAAAATTACAAATATACTGATCTAACAACTGATTTGTTGTTAAATATGGCAATAGATAAATCAAATTTAAATAAATTATTACATGTGTGTGTGTGTGTGTGTGTGTGTGTGTGTGTGTGAGTTTGTGTGTGTGTGTGTGTGTGTGTGTGTGTGTGTGTGTGTGTCTGTGTGTGTGTGTGTGTGTGTGTGTGTGTGTGTGTGTGAGTGAGTGTGTGTGTGTGTGTCTGTGAGTGTGTGTGTGTGAGTGAGTGTATGTGTGTGTTTGTGTGTGAGTGTGTGTGTGTGTGTGTGTGTGTGTGTGTGTGTGTGAGTGTGTGTATGTGTGTGTGTGTGTTTGTGTGTGTGTGTGTGAGTGTGTGTTTGTGTGTATGTGTGTGTGTGTGTGTGTGTGTGTGTGTGTGTGTGTGTGTGTGTGTATTTTTTTTTTATATCCTTATGTGCATTTCGATTGTTAAGCAATCATCTTTTAAAGGAAAATTACTAAATGCTTAATATTTTGTAGTAATTTCCTCTGAAAACGATTGATTTGCAATCTAAAACGTACATCAGGACATTATACTCCAAATTGTGGTTGGTTAAGAAATGGAGAGCAATTTCTCTTTCAGGCAGCTGTTTGAATCATATGTTATGTAAAATCTATAGATCAGAAGAAGTTGGTGTTCTATTTGCCCCCTGCAGACACGTTCTTGGTTGTATTTGTAAAGAGACTGTGGGCTCTCTGTTATGAGAATTTATCTTTCTTAACATTTGCGATAATTTTTGTGTGTAACAACATTATTATTCTTTTTAATAATATAATTATTGTAACTTATAATTTCTAAAAAAAAGAAAAAAAATATATATATTATGTCTTGTAGAAAAAAATGTAGTTTTGCGTTTGCTTTGACTAAACCTAATATTGGTTTTTTTTTATTGCTCTATAACTCCTGTACAGCTCTTTGATAATTGGAAATGTAATTTTTTTGAAGTTATCTTTTACTTGCTTTGACCCATTTGTCATATAACTTTCAAGCTCAAATTTTGTATGTAGAGAAAATAACCCTATATTGTATAGAAACTGTTTCCAGTTTATACAGTATCTGGCTTTTTTCTCTGGGGAGGGGGTTTTCCTCCCTCACTTTGGCTTCATGTAAATGTGTACAATTAACACCGGACTTTTGTATGAATCTAATATATTTTCGGCTAAAGCATCACAAGGAAGCCTACTACAATTTTCTATCACTTCCATATCCTCTTGTGTCAGTGGGTGTTCGGATGAGTTCACCGAAATTGAAAACTCAACAGTGTCATACTTTTAACGTCTTAGCTCGATGCCTTGTATAACAAAGGGTATTTGATCGACGTGGGATATCACCAGCTTATAAATGATTGTAGCTTTACCCAGTTTCATGATTCAAATGCTAATGTATACGTAAACGCTGATCGTTAAATACTTTTAATTTGGTAGTGGTTAATATAACCTGTTTTAATTGAATTTTAAAAACTTTCAAGGTTAAAATTTCTTAGAGAAATATCTTACAGTATACTCATTCTGTTTTCATTCTTTATATATTATATATGGGGGTGGGGCACGGTTCAATTGAAGCGCTTCATTTGAAAGACTCAGTGAACCGCGGTTTTTTTAAAAGAATTGCCTTTCACCGGTTCTCTTCTGAAGCGCTTCAGTAAGATTCAGTTAATCACGGTTCTATGAGAAAGAATTGTCTTTCATCTGTTCTTTCGGTTCTGAAGCGCTTCAGTAAGAACCAAAGAAAGGAGTGAACCTATGGTTCAGTCAGTCAGTGAGCCAGTCTTCTCTTGTGGTTCGTCATGCTAATATGTAACATACAAACCGAATTCGTACTGTTTCAATTCGGCAAATATTTTACTATAGTTTATTATTTCGACAAATGAGAAATTATTTCCAGCCTCATTTGATTGAAAATTCAATCAACTCTTTAAAGTGTTACTATTTGGAAGTAACTTTAACAAAAACTAAGAAAAAATAATTTTTTTCTAAAAGAAAATCTCACGTTAGAAAAATTTTGATATAATTTGTAAATTTTTAATTTAGACAACAATTTTTGGTATAGTAATATGTTAAATTGTTTAGTAACTTGATAAGCAATATGGTTCTTCTAAATCATACCAGGGTTAGATAAAAATTTATAATTATATTTTTAATAACACAAATCATCAAAGTTGTATTGTTTCAACACAAAAAATAGATTTTGCTATTGTTACTAAGATCCTCTACAAATTGAGATTAAGAAATTTGCACATATAGATTAATTATTTAATATAAAATGATAATTAATATTATGACTATCGTAACACCGACATTATTTTATATAATGTTCCACCGAGCGATCGAAAACGTTCTGTCTCAGTGAGTTTTAACAAATTTACAAAACTCAAAGTTCGCATAGTCATAAACTATTGTTTAAGTGATTAATAAGATTCGCCGAACGTAATGGAGTACAAAATTCAATAATTATTTTTATTATTAACTTATAAATTAAAATTTGTGTGTGTGTGATCACATACATAATCATTAATTACAAGAATATAAATTAATATCACGCAAGTTATAAATTAATATTACCGGAATAAACACATATTTACTATAGTACTATGTTGCTAAATAATACAATAAGTGTGGTTATGTTTATAAAGCCACACCTGGTCAATATTTACGTTTGATTCATCCGTTTTTTGTTTATAATGTATTCTTCAATAACATTTTTTGAAAATGTTAGTTGAGAGCCATTTGGCCAAGTATTACTCACAATTTAACAAAATGGTCAGTTTGTACTGTTTTATCTATATTGCTACAATGTGGTTATCATTAAAATAACCTTACAGGCTGAGTTCGAACAATAGTACGTTCGTAAATTGGTTGGAATAATAGCAGTTTAATAGGGTGTACAACACATTACACCTGTCGTACATATAGTACCACCATCTGCTATAAATTCATTACACCTAGTTTTACACAAGCTTGGAAAACATACAACACCTTTCAATATCACCTGCTAGTCGGTGTATATATATAACAAAACGTTCCATCTCTTTACTTGTATTTCAACTCTTGAAACCGAGAAGTACTCCACGGCATTATCTCTATCTTAAGAACTTTATTAAAGAAGCAAGTTAAAGATAATATAAAATTGCGGGAAATATTTGATTACTTTAAAATACCTGATGTCGTAACCCCTATAGATGAAGTAAAAGATTATGATATTCAAAAAATTTGTGAAAAATTCAAAATGCCAAAACTGCTGTCACCAATAAGAAATATATCTCGGCCAACGGAATTAATGAAAAATGACTGTAAAACTATTAAAATAAAGATAAATAAATTAAAAACTAATTCAAAATATTTTTATAACAAAACATTGATTAAAAAAAAATTGTATTTTTAGAATTGAATAATGAAGATAGAAAAAAATTTATATTAAAAATGCCTACTAAAACAAACTTGCCAAAAAGAATTACAAAAAGACACTATTTAACGAAAATATTTAAAAACCAACAACCGTTTTAGGATGTGATATAAATAAAAAAAATAAATAAAAACCTTCTCCTTTCCTAACAAAAAAAATTAAAAAAAAAACATAAAAAAACAAAAAAACAAAAAATAACTTTAAAAAAACAGAATAAAAAAAATTGTAATACATTGTCATATTTGCCATGAATCTTTGGCTTAATTTTTGTTTGACTGTATTTCTTTATAAATCTAATACAAACAATTTTTATTTATTTTAAAATGTTAAATAATCTAAGTCCTATTGTTATTTAGTTTTAAAACTTGTCATATTTACATTATTCATTATTGGTGTCTGAAATGTAAAAATAAGACTGTTGTTGTATATATCGGGGGGGGGGTCTCAATATGTCGAGGGAGTATTAGACACAAAGTGATTTTTCCAAAAGCATGTAAGTATAAAGCGAATTTCTTTTTTCAGTTGGTTTCCTCACCACAGTAAGTTTAAATATATATATGTATTGACCTGTTATGCACAATAATACATATATATAAATCTACTAAGCTGTACAACTGAATGGCGCGTTAAGAGTTTTGTTTGTGGAACTCTTTCCCCATTAAGCCTATAAACCACAATGAACAGTAACATTGAATTAAAAAATTTATCCCCCCCAATAAATAAGACAAATTTTAAACAACATATGAATAAATATATAAGTTATATTTTACAATGTACTTACCAAATTTGATTATTAGCTCATGGCTTCTCATGCTTTCCTCGTAATATTCCATATGAACATAATCTATTATGGATAGTGTTTGTTACTGGGTGACTCTATACATTCCTTCCAGGGTAACACAAACAATTATTTCAATTGTATATGCCCACATAAGACTCCTCAATAGATTGGATGGTAGGTACGTAACGCTTCTGACCATTTCATGCATCACTGAGCTATAACTAATGTGATCATTTTCCACGAGTTCAACTTTCACTAAAACAGTAGAATACATAAGCCGGAAGGATTCTACGCTGTTAGAAATCGTTCTTAATTCCGAAACATTACGCACTATTCTTTCAAAGTAAATGTAAGCATAAGTATTAGGTTCCATTGCGAGACAATTGTGTAGTAATACAAGCACATCATTTTCTCGTGTATATATAGAAAGATACTTAGCATATAAACTTTACTTGTTCACCTGTGTACCGGTATGCAGACATATTACCGTTTTAAGCTTACTTGATCACCCGCAGATATATTTTCCAGACATGTTTCAATAGGGGCAGTCAATGCCCGCTTTCCAACCTGGTTCATATCCATATTTTTTCTGCAGCTATTCTTAGTAAATATTTAGCGGTGTACGTAATTTTTAAGTGCGTGAGCGCTTGTGTGAATGAATACGCAAGCGCATTCTTTAAAATATATATGTATTTAATATTAGTTTTGTATTTTAAAGTGTGTAATATTTTGTTCACTGTGACATGCTCGACTGCACACAGCTATTCATTGCAAATGTACCTATTTTAACAATTTATATATACCATTTTTCCGTAACTAATTCATCATAAAATAATTTTTTCAACATTTATATGTTATATAAAACGTTGTGTGTGTGTGTGTGTGTATATATGTTACATATAAAATTATCAATCGTTAATAAAATACTTTTTATTCATCCACTCTAGTCTAAATACATTGATTTAAACTTGTACTAGATGACACTTCACGGTAATAGTTTTTTTTTGGAACTTACGTATTATACTGACACCAGTAATATATACAGTATATAGGTAGGTACGTAGTAATGTATAAAATTACAACCACATCTATCCTGAATGGATAATTCATAGGTATATTCATTTTTAGATGTAATACAATGGGATGTTGCTACTGCGCGCGCGCACACACACACACACACACACACACACACACACACACACACACACACACACACACACACACACACACACACACACACACACACACACACACACACACACACACACACACACACACTTCTACATGTCTAAAACGAGTTAACATAATAAAAACTTTTCTCTCTTTAACTTATCCATAGTGAGTTGTTCTGAGATGCAGTAAACATATTCCATACAACGTTCCGCTCAGTTAATTTATACACTCTTGACATTTCCTAACAAAACCACTGGAGCATCAGTAGACATGTGGACCCGCAGTTTTGAGTTGAACAAACTTGACCTTGCCTAATATGGTATAGCAGCTTTTGAACCATGACAAGTTTCTGTATCGGTTTTAGCCAGCATATGTCCATGCAATGCGTTCAGCAAGCGGTGTATGTTACTTTTTTTGTGACGTGTTAGTTTTTCGTGTTAGTTTAGTGTGTTTTTAAATGTTAAAATTTTGAATCTAAATGTATTTATATACAGCGTTTCACTTCTGTTAACATTAATATAATGTTTATTACTTGTTGGTAAGTAAACAGAATAATTTTTTAATTTTTTTAAATTTACAAATATTTACCTATATTAATTGTAATATAGCCTATATATAAAAACTCTTTTTCCTTTGAAAAATAAAAAACATAATTTTTCACCTGTATTAAATATGATTTTTGTGTTCAAATATATGAAATCTTTTAAAAATAATAATGTAATAGTTTTTTTTACATAATTTTGTAGGAAATTTCTGCATATAATAATTTAGGTAAGATTTTTTCTGATATCGTTAAGACAAGTAAGCGTGCACAATATGTATATAAAACTAAATACAAAATCGTATAAAACAATTGCGTGTAGATATGACATTTTAAACACAAAAAATCTATTGTAAAATAGTATTGCTGTCTCTGCGTGATATTATAGCTTTGGAAAGGCTATAATACCACATCTTTATATTGTATATAGGTTTTTAACATATGGAATTATTGCACACAATATTTCGTATTTACTAATAATTATAGAATACTGCATTCAACGTATTGGCTTAAACATGCCTTTACTAATTCTAAAAAACGTTTTAATCAGCAGGATATTAAATCCTAATAATTATTTATTAATAGGAGAATAAATCCTGAATTTTCGTTTTTTTGTGAAGGAAGGAACCGTTTTCCATTGTTACCGCTAAACTTTATTCTTCCTTTTGCATTCATAAATGTCGGAACTAACACAATGGATGTCAATTATATAACAGATATTAGACTGTTTCTAACCTGTTCCTTTCATAAGCTGAAAATTATATTTTTATACTAGTTCAAATAATTATTTATTTATATATATTTATATATTTATTTTATTATATAAAAAAATATATAATACATATAATACATATATTATTTATTTATATATATTTATTTTATTATATAAAAAAATATATAATATTAATTGCTATATTTTTAATAAATAACATTTTTATTTAATTTTAAATCGTTAACAATTTGTGCTAAAAATTAACAAATTACTTTCGGAAAACTACATTAAAAATATATATACTTAATATTTATTCATTTATTCTGAAATGCAATATATTTTCAACTTTAAGTATACTTTCCTGTTCTCAAGTACGGCTCCCTTAAAAAACATTAATGAGTTGCACAGTTATAAATCATTTGAAACCCTTTCAATATTAGAGGAATAGATCCTTAAAATTCTACGCTAATTTCATTCTACTATTAAAAGTAAAAACTAAAATTTCTCCATTAAAAGACGTATACGAATGTTAAATTTGCAAAGTATCGAAGTGCTTCAATAATTTGTAAACTAAATATATGTCCAATAATGTTTAGCTCGTTATAACTTTACCGCTGCACACTAAATGTTATGCTTTTTCATAAAAGAACTATAAATTGAATAAGCTATGCAAATTTAGTTAACTAGTTATTTTATTTTAATATTTAAATATAAACGAACCGAAATAAAAAATATTATAAAAATTAGAACCTTTATTTAAAAATCAGTTACTTTGTACACTGTAAAAGTCTGCCGCAGAAACTTAACAACCAGTTCTATAAAGACAAAACCTGTCTCGTTCTTTGCCCTATGTCAACAACCAGCAGGTGTGACAAACATGTGACTTTGAAAACTGAACGTTTCTCCGCTTATGTGCGGCGCGTTTATGTAGAAGTGCGAGCTTGTAACATGACCTCCTCTTGACTACAGGATTAAATGAAAAAAACCCTCAATATATACAAAGTAAGATTTTTGTTATATTAAATTATATATTTGCATATCATTTATTATTTAATTATTGTTACAGCAATAAAAGAGTAGCCGTATTGAGCGCATGACTGTAAAATCAAGTGTCTTAACTAGCGTTTATTTTTAATTGTTTATTTTTAACACTGATTTCATTATTATAATTCTTTTAGTAGAAAAAGTTATTATATCTATTCACAAGTAAATTAAGGTATGCCTGTTTTTGTGTATTAACGTATAAATTATATTATATAACACCTGAAACTAGACAAATGTAACCCACATACGTTTAATTCTGACTTTTTGGAACGTTATAAAAAATATTCTCTAAATTTGTTGAAATCAGATGTTGTACTCGTAATTTTCTGCATCGATAATAATTCTAAAAAAAATTACCAATATTTTAATCAAATCTATCCTGACTGAATACTTTGTGCTGTTTTAATTACAGAACCACACGGCACATGTATTTCATGAGTAAATAAATATAATTGCTACTCGTTTGGAAAATAATATATATTTAATATAGCTTTTTATATTCTTAAGGACGTTTTTTATTTATCTAACAAACAAAAATATTCACAGTTGATAAAAAAACTAGTTCTTATGACTTAATCTAAGCGCAAGTTGTCATTTTTTTCCCTACAAGTTACTACGAGTTATACTCTTAACGTTTTTATATAATTTATTTAATTATTCAACTTCTTTTTAAGGAAAAGCTTATTAAATTTTTATTAATAAGGGAAATTAGTTTATGTAATTCAACAATAGGACACCTATTTCTGATAATATTAGCAACAAAACATTACTAGACCCTGAATATTAACTTTGTGTAAATTACACTAGGTTTAAAATTGAACCTGGTCGTTACGTTATTATAAGCCATACAAATATAAACATAGTACTCTATGTACAAATAATATTGTTTAGTATAAGATCTTTCATTATGAGTTACCAGGAATTAAAAAAAAATAATATAGAAAAAAATGAGTTTTTTAAATTAAATTCCTACTAAAACCGATGAAGAAAAATTGTATTATATATTTATTGTTAAAATTATCATAACAGTTAATATATAAATAAATATGTATATAAAAAAAAATAATATTTTCTCCCTCTGTACAGTATATGGTGTTTTTTTGTATAATATTTTTGTTTGTTACTATTTAATTAGTTTCTTTTTTCGTTTCTAATTTATGAAACTGATAGTGCTCTATAACGTATCATTTTATTATTCATCTCTTGTAATGCTTCATTATTGCAATGAACGTTTTTTCTTATAATTTTATATACCTATTAAAGTAATCGCTTTCCTACAATTCCGCTAGCTCGTGTGTATGTGCTCGTGTGTGCGCGTACGCGCGCGCATGTTTGTGTGTGTTTGTTTTGAAATACAATGCAATTACGTTAGGATTAATAAAACTCAGACTGAATGGTGTTAAGACAGGTGTTGTGGGGGACTGGTAAAACTAGGTTTGATGAACTCAGAGGGGGGCAGGTGTTGCACTGCATGTAGGTATTAGCTGTATATAAACGAGCAAAACGTTTAGAGACTGTTCACTTCTATGCATGACTTTATAGAGTGAATACTATGTTCTTGTTAGCTTTTAAGATATTTCAATGTTTTAATATATTTTTTATTCCCTTGTATTTTATATAGGTTACTTTGGTTTTATGCTTTGTAAAGAAGGTATGCACCCAGAGATAAAGGTTTTTTGCGGTTCAAAATAAGTACCCATGCTTGAAACCCAAAAAATCGGCGAAAATATCGTCAGTTGTATATTGTTCGCATATCTTGGTCATATCTTATTTCCAAAGCATTTAATTTGAGATAACATCTCTGTATTGTGAGTTTTTGTTAGCTTGTTAAGAAATACAAATATAATATATTTTTTATTCCCTTGTATTTTATATAGGTTACTTTGGTTTTATGCTTTGTAAAGAAGGTATGCACCCAGAGATAAAGGTTTTTTGCGGTTCAAAATAAGTACCCATGCTTGAAACCCAAAAAATCTGCGAAAATATCGTCATTTGTATATTGTTCGCATATCTTGGTCATATCTTATTTCCAATTACATTATATTATTACATTATTACATTATATTGTATTATTTAATTTTTTTGTGCATGTTAGACTAAATGTTTAGATGTATTTTGTGGTTGCATGTTAAATTTTATTTTTATAATTGTATTATTTAATTTTTTTGTGCATGTTAGACTAAATGTTTAGATGTATTTTGTGGTTGCATGTTAAATTTTATTTTTATAATTATAGCATAAACACAGCATGTTTTTCAGGTTAAAATAATTATATATGTATTTCTTCCAGGTTTATATAAATAATACCAATATTTATTCTTGTTTCAGCACGTTTTTCAGGTTAAAATAATTATATCTTTATTTATTTCAGGTTTTATATAAATAATACCAAATTTATTTAATAACATTTTTTTTATTGTTTATTTTCAGGTAAAATAATAAATGTTTCTTACTTCCAGGTTTACATCATTAATATCCCTAATACTCCTTCCTCTTTCACGCATGCTAAGGCTATCTCCGGATAGTTTGTCTAGGGGCAACCCTGGTAAAGCGTGTTGTCCTGGACATCATAGTTTCTGTTCACTGGGAGCTTGATATCCAACCCTCACCCCCGCCCACCTTTTTGTCTTTTCCCCGAGGTGAGTAAACGTAGCGGATGATTGGCGAGATGAATTTCGCGTCATTCGTTGCATCACCCGGCTTCCAATAGTCATATAGCAAGAACGAATTCAGCGTATGTCTATTATTCACTTACACCCCAATCCCTCTAGGTTGCCGTTGGTCTATTCGGCTGGTGACGTGACGAATTGCGTTCCAGTCTAGTAGAGCGCCTAGGGATCCCTTTGTGCAGAGTGTTACAAGGAGGATATTCAGTACATTCTGCTTAGAGTCACTCCTTCCTATTCTTTCCCATAGTTTTAAGGAAAAAATTTTTTTAATATTTAAACGACCTTGACCCAGTTTCTAGCTGGAAGAAAATGCTTCACACATTTTCCAAAGCTTGGATTAAAGTAAGAATACACACAAATTTAAATTTATAAGTTATTATAAAATAATTATTGAATTTTGTAGTCCATTACACTGACCATTTTGATAAAATAAGATTTTGTGAGTAATACTTGGCCAAATGGCTCTCAACTAACATTTTCAAAAAATGTTATTGAAGAATACATTATAAACAAAAAACGGATGAATCAAACGTAAATATTGACCAGGTGTGGCTTTATAAACATAACCACACTTATTGTATTATTTAGCAACATAGTACTATAGTAAATATGTGTTTATTCCGGTAATATTAATTTATAACTTGCGTGATATTAATTTATATTCTTGTAATTAATGATTATGTATGTGATCACACACACACAAATTTTAATTTATAAGTTAATAATAAAAATAATTATTGAATTTTGTACTCCATTACGTTCGGCGAATCTTATTAATCACTTAAACAATAGTTTATGACTATGCGAACTTTGAGTTTTGTAAATTTGTTAAAACTCACTGAGACAGAACGTTTTCGATCGCTCGGTGGAACATTATATAAAATAATGTCGGTGTTACGATAGTCATAATATTAATTATCATTTTATATTAAATAATTAATCTATATGTGCAAATTTCTTAATCTCAATTTGTAGAGGATCTTAGTAACAATAGCAAAATCTATTTTTTGTGTTGAAACAATACAACTTTGATGATTTGTGTTATTAAAAATATAATTATAAATTTTTATCTAACCCTGGTATGATTTAGAAGAACCACATTGCTTATCAAGTTACTAAACAATTTAACATATTACTATACCAAAAATTGTTGTCTAAATTAAAAATTTACAAATTATATCAAAATTTTTCTAACGTGAGATTTTCTTTTAGAAAAAAATTATTTTTTCTTAGTTTTTGTTAAAGTTACTTCCAAATAGTAACACTTTAAAGAGTTGATTGAATTTTCAATCAAATGAGGCTGGAAATAATTTCTCATTTGTCGAAATAATAAACTACAGTAAAATATTTGCCGAATTGAAACAGTACGAATTCGGTTTGTATGTTACATATTAGCATGACGAACCACAAGAGAAGACTGGCTCACTGACTGACTGAACCATAGGTTCACTCCTTTCTTTGGTTCTTACTGAAGCGCTTCAGAACCGAAAGAACAGATGAAAGACAATTCTTTCTCATAGAACCGTGATTAACTGAATCTTACTGAAGCGCTTCAGAAGAGAACCGGTGAAAGGCAATTCTTTTAAAAAAACCGCGGTTCACTGAGTCTTTCAAATGAAGCGCTTCAATTGAACCGTGCCCCACCCCCATATATAATATATAAAGAATGAAAACAGAATGAGTATACTGTAAGATATTTCTCTAAGAAATTTTAACCTTGAAAGTTTTTAAAATTCAATTAAAACAGGTTATATTAACCACTACCAAATTAAAAGTATTTAACGATCAGCGTTTACGTATACATTAGCAATTGAATCATGAAACTGGGTAAAGCTACAATCATTTATAAGCTGGTGATATCCCACGTCGATCAAATACCCTTTGTTATACAAGGCATCGAGCTAAGACGTTAAAAGTATGACACTGTTGAGTTTTCAATTTCGGTGAACTCATCCGAACACCCACTGACACAAGAGGATATGGAAGTGATAGAAAATTGTAGTAGGCTTCCTTGTGATGCTTTAGCCGAAAATATATTAGATTCATACAAAAGTCCGGTGTTAATTGTACACATTTACATGAAGCCAAAGTGAGGGAGGAAAACCCCCTCCCCAGAGAAAAAAGCCAGATACTGTATAAACTGGAAACAGTTTCTATACAATATAGGGTTATTTTCTCTACATACAAAATTTGAGCTTGAAAGTTATATGACAAATGGGTCAAAGCAAGTAAAAGATAACTTCAAAAAAATTACATTTCCAATTATCAAAGAGCTGTACAGGAGTTATAGAGCAATAAAAAAAAACCAATATTAGGTTTAGTCAAAGCAAACGCAAAACTACATTTTTTTCTACAAGACATAATATATATATTTTTTTTCTTTTTTTTAGAAATTATAAGTTACAATAATTATATTATTAAAAAGAATAATAATGTTGTTACACACAAAAATTATCGCAAATGTTAAGAAAGATAAATTCTCATAACAGAGAGCCCACAGTCTCTTTACAAATACAACCAAGAACGTGTCTGCAGGGGGCAAATAGAACACCAACTTCTTCTGATCTATAGATTTTACATAACATATGATTCAAACAGCTGCCTGAAAGAGAAATTGCTCTCCATTTCTTAACCAACCACAATTTGGAGTATAATGTCCTGATGTACGTTTTAGATTGCAAATCAATCGTTTTCAGAGGAAATTACTACAAAATATTAAGCATTTAGTAATTTTCCTTTAAAAGATGATTGCTTAACAATCGAAATACACATAAGGATATAAAAAAAAAAATTGTTGCTCAAGAGGTTTTGTTTATTTCTAAATTTATTAAAAAATATTTTTTTAAATATGAAATTACATACATAATTTGATAGTTATGGTCAACTCTTTACCCTGTTCATATGTTAATTTGTTTAAATATGTTTCTAACCTAATTTCTGGTGACGTGACGAATTGCGTTCCAGTCTAGTAGAGCGCCTAGGGATCCCTTTGTGCAGAGTGTTACAAGGAGGATATTCAGTACATTCTGCTTAGAGTCACTCCTTTCTATTCTTTCCCATAGTTTTAAGGGAAAAAATTTTTAAATATTTAAACGAGCTTGACCCAGTTCTTAGCTGGAAGGAAATGCTTCACACATTTTCCAAAGCTTGGATTAAAGTTAGAATACATTCTGTACTTCCTCCCCGAAAAAAAAAATAATTATTATAAGTTCAAGTAACCCGCAGAGTTACTTATTATAAGTTCAATTCCCCCGCAGAGTTACTTCAATTTGTGATTTGGAACACTTCAATTCCTTCCACCTCCCCCAATACCTTCTTTACTCAACTATTGAACGTGAGCGAACTCTATTTGGACGATTACATAATTGAAGCGAGCGATGTTGTAGTGGAGCTGTTGTAAGAGGAGCTCATTCGTTTAATTTTATAAAGTTTGGACTTGTGATGGAGTCCGAATTTGTAAATGTGGAAGGAGAAATATCTCAGAGAGCGTTTATAACTAGGAACAGAAAAATTACTTTTGCATCAGACCTGGAAAACGTAGCCAGGGAATGTATGCAGGAGATTGTTTTGAAAATAACCGAACACGGGGTCTGGATGGACATTAGGTAAAAATTAAGAGTATGGTGGAAGTAGTTATATCCCTTTACCTAAGAAGATGGCATCCACCTTGTCTTGCATTAATGTCTAGAACTCCGATAATCTCCTGATGTACGTTTAGATTGCAAATCAATCGTTTTCAGAGGAAATTACTACAAATATTAAGCATTTAGTAATTTCCTTTAAAGATTATTGCTTAACAATCGAAATGCACATAAGGATATAAAAAAAATGTTGCTCAAGAGGTTTTGTTTATTTATAATTTTATTAAAAAAATATATTTTTAAAAAATATGAAATTACATACATAATTTGATAGTTATCGTCAACTATTTACCCTGTTCATATGTTAATTTGTTTAAATATGTTTCTAACCTAATCCCGACACTGTGGGAGAACGTAGCATATAACAACCATGAAAAACAGAGCTCATTTTAGAATCGACAGATGTAAATATTGCGCGCTAAACAAAGAATGCTATTTGCTCTATATAA
>JBAIZL010000008.1:13538287-13558287 GCA_036971475.1 Prosapia bicincta
CTCTTCTTATCATACGGGCCTCCACATCAACGTAGTATGGATTTCGATTCTGGGGTTATTATTAAATGTGTTCTCATGCTTTGCCTTATAGAAAACCCTTGTTTTTATAAGCTATTATAATTATAATAGATACGTAAACCCCAACTAAAAACCTCCTTACAGCAGCATCTTCTCTTGACTTTTAGTTCTAGTTGCGGATTCTTTAGTTGCACAAAACATCGGTTGTGGGTGCAATTGGTGTCTATAAATCTTACGTATTAATAATTAATACTATAGAGGTTGTGCTGAGGAGCCCAAACTCGTCCATCAAGTAATAGATATCTTGGTAGTAAATGCTAAAGAAGCTAAGGCGTATAGTTTCCTATACTTTAGCTTAGATGCATTGAGCAGCATACTAATGATTCATTAGCTTGTGCAGGAAGATACTCTGACAGTAACTGGATTCAACTGGAGTCATGTTGAAATTACGTTCGTTACAAGATACGAAATATAGCCTTGTAGCCAATGCCGTATAAATTACATTTATGTAATTCCATTGATTAATCCATTTGGTTTAAATGTCAATGGTCGATGTGTTCGCGAGACATGGATATAAACATAAAATTACTTAACAAGCACCCCCTTACATACCGTTTATATTGTATTAACAAGAATGTTAAAAAAACTGTTATTGAAAACATAACAAATCTTTTAAATTTAGTTTTGACGCCCGCCGTGTTAATGAAATTCCCAAATGTACATTTCACCACAAAGCTGTCATTAAATTCGCAAACGCCAGCATTTAGGAGGGGGAACATAACGTCTATTTCTTTGAATCGCTGTTCTTGTGGAAAACGCGAATTTATTAGTCTTTACAATTAGTTATTTATTTTTAAAATAAGCAAAAAACCTTTTCACATTACTAATTCACTGTTGTTTAAAGATAATATTTTTAATGAAATTACATTTTAAACAATTTTTAATTTTAATAAATGAAATGTTGTATATTGTATTTTACATGGTTTTATATACAATTGTAATTTATTTTAAATTCTTCTACATGGTATTTTAATTGATGTAATTTATTGCATATAGCCTACTATTGTTGTATATGGAATTCTAATTGTTGTAAATACCTATATTTACTATAGTAATTGACGAAACATTTAGTATAGGCCTATAGTATTTTAATTGTTGTATTCAGTTTTGTTATTGTAGTAAATTATTGCATATAGCCTACTATTGTTGTATATGGAATTATAATTGTTGTAAATACCTATATTTACTATAGTAATTGATGAAACATTTAGTATAGGCCTATAGTATTTTAATTGTTGTATTCAGTTTTGTTATTGTAGTAAATTATTGCATATAGCCTACTATTGTTGTATATAGAATTATAATTGTTGTAAATACCTATATTTACTATAGTAATTGATGAAACATTTAGTATAGGCCTATAGTATTTTAATTGTTGTATTCAGTTTTGTTAGTGTAGTAAATTATTGCATATAGCCTACGATTGTTGTATATGGAATTATAATTGTTGTAAATACCTATATTTACTATAGTAATTGATGAAACATTTAGTATAGGCCTATAGTATTTTAATTGTTGTATTCAGTTTTGTTATTGTTGTAAATTGTTGTATATAATAATAACAAAGTTGTAAATTGTTGTATGTAGTAAAAAAAGAACATACAGTCCAATGTCATCCGTTCATTCAATTTCACATTTACGATACGCGGTGTTGATAAAAGGCCTCAACCAACTGATTGTTTTTCCCCATCGCTTTCTATGTCTTCTCTTCCCCCTCAATCCCTTCTACCTTGCAGTGTTATATCTCATTCTGACAACATGACCTACCCACTGCAGTCTCTACAAGCAAATATATTCTGTGACGTAGGCTTCTTGAATATGTCTCTGTATCTTCGAATATTCCTATTTGTGTCTGTTTTTTGTCCTTCGATTTTATTCACTCCCCAATAACCTCCTTAGTATTTTTCTTTCTAACAACATGTATATGTTTCTTGTTTTCTCCACTTCTATTTTACTAACGTATGTTTTACAGTTGTTTTGTATAACTTGGATTCTCAAACGTTTTAAATGTCAATGGTCGATATGTTCGCGAGACACGGCTAAAAACGTGAAGTTAACAAGTGCCCCATTGCTTACCGTCTATATTGTATTAACAAGAATGTTAAAAAAAACTGTTATTAAAAACATAACAAATCTTTTAAATTTAATTTTGACTCCCGCCGTGTTAATGACATTCCCAAATGTACATTTCATTACAAAGCTGTCATTGATTTCGCAAACGCCAGCATTTAGGAGGGGGAACATAACGTCTATTTCTTCGAATCGCTGTTCTTGTGGAAAGCTCGAATTTCCGTCTAAAATATGCAAAGTCTAAAGAAAGTATGCAAAGTCTAAAAATAGACTTGACTAATTTTATTTTATTTATATACTATATTTTTTAAAAAAAGATTCTAATTTTTCAAAAAACATTTTGGCACCACAACAACAAAAACCTAAAATAAAACGTTTCCTGGGATTGTTAGGTTGTTTCTAGACTCAAGTGAGCAATGTGAGAGAACATGAAATCTTAAAAGGAAATAGAAAGGAGAGGATAAGCGTGAGAGGATAAAATATAGAATATTAACATAACAGTAACTCTATGTTAGAGTAGAATCCGTCTCTGTTTGTGATGAAGAAAAAGCTAATGGACGAGATATTTTAGACTTTAGTAGATATTAAGATAAGTTGACGATAAAGTGAGACCAAGCAAGGAAAGAGAAGGATGTCCTTAGACAACGTTCTAAATAGAACAGCATTTTTCCTAATAGTTGCGAAGGAAAATCAAGTGAAATGCATTTTAAAAATATAAAAACTGTTTTATAGAAACATAAACTTGAATTTAAAAAGATTTTTTATACAGACCCAAAGTTACATTTAAATCGATTCCATATATATAGCATGGATTACATAAAAAGCATTCACGTTTGAGGTGTTAAATTTCAATGTTTTAAAATTATAATATACGATAAGGCCTAATATACTTACGAAATTATATTTGTGGCTTAAGATGAGTTCGAAACAACTTCCGAGTTGATCAAATACGTCAAAGTTATGTTTACAAATATGTAAAATTTATTCACAAATAGTTGCTTTTAGTTTTAGCATTATTGTAACTATTTTTGAATGTAAAAACAAAGCCTTAAATTAACTGTTTTGCTAATGGTGCCTACAAATGCTGCAACAAGCACCCACTTTTACACCGACAGATAGTTCATAGGTCAGTTGGAATCTAAAAAACGTTCACGGAAGTGACGATTCTGTTTGCGAACGTTGCGATAAAATCGATTGTGAAATGGTGGTCATTTTGCGCCTTTCTGAATAGCTCCAAACTTGCGCTAATGAAAGTGACTTTTTTTTTTGACTGAACCTCAATATTGTGATTTTATTAAAAAGTGCGAAGGAGACATACTGCAACAACTAACCAGATAACTTGTCAGGCTGCAGTGGGTCTCTGACCACTACGACCTTCGAAGGAAACAGGCGGGCTGACGTAATACTGGTTGTCGCAAAGCCTTCCACCTGTTCTTTCTACTTAGAGGTTAGAGGTTAAATCCTTTCCTACAAACATGATAATGACTGTCAAAACACTGACTTGCATGATGTGGCCGATGTTAGATAAATTTTATGATAAATTAGATTCGGTATGAAACGAGCAATCTTGAAATATATGTACACATATCCGATGCAAAAGCTATTGATGTATAGAATACTCTGAATCTGTAACATGTTGTTAGAAGGGCCGATCATCTGTCTATCAGCACCCCTCTCTATTATTCGAATGATGATTCGTGAGGTTCTCCTGTCCGTACGTTGCTTAAGGAGACAATTGTTAGACTGCTGTTACAGAGAATATAAAAGTAATTTTAGTTTTAATAAAGGTAATTAAATAAAACTAAACAACTTTGAAGTTTATATTATACACTGTTAGGAAGTGAAATATATAGTGTTAGAATTTTACACTAAGTTGCACAGTTTACACTGCTAGAAATATATACTGCTAGAATGAGCAATTTATAAGGTTACAATTTCTATAATGGTAGAATTATATACTGATAAGGTATACAGTATATACTGCGAAGATGTGCAGTTTATGCTAGTAGGATTTGTCTTATATACTGCTAGGATTTGCTGTTTATATTGCTACAATTTTATACTACATAGGTATGTAGTTTTTACTGTTATGATTTGCCGGTTCTACTGCTAGAATCTATATATATATATATATATATATATATATATATATATATATATACATATATACATATATATATATATATATATTTATATATATATATATAATCATATATACTGTAAAGATATGCAGATTATACTCTTAGGATTTGCCGCTTTGACTCGTATAATGTATAATATATTAGAATTATAACTGCTAAGATGTACAGACTATAATGCTTGGATTTCCAAGCATTTATACTGCTAGTATTTGTCGTTTATACTGCTATAATTTATTTACTGCTAAGATTTAAAGTTTGTACTGTTAAGATGTGATGTTTATATTGCTAGAATTTGTGGTTTATACTGCGAGAGTCTAAATACCTCTCGAAACATGCTGGTAAAATGTACAATATATATGTACTACAAGGATTTGCATTTTACAGGCCTAGGATTTACATACAGTTAGAATTATATAATAATAAGATGTGCCGATTATACTTCTTGGATTTGCCGTTAATACTGCTAGAATCTTTACGCTGCTAGAAATATATACTGCTAAGGATATACTACTGTTAGGATATATATACTACTAAGGTTAAACTCTGCTAGGAATTGCCGTTTATTCTACTTAGGATTTATATAATTATAAAAATATATACTACTGGAGTTGTATTCTTTAAGGATGCGGAGTTTATTGTGCTAGGATCTATATACTGCAAATTCACATACCTCTAGAATGTACAGTCATACTGTTAGGATTTATATGCTGCAAGAATTTACAGTACAGTATATTGCTAGGATTTATTGTCGAATGTACTACATCTACTTTCGTACCATTCATAGATATAATCAACTAATACTTTGTGATTCATTTTCCCTCGGAGCAAATTTTATGCCCAGCTGACAGAAAATACCTTAAAGTTAGGCTTGCGTTTCCCTTGTCGTAAAAACATATTTGGCAACCAGAGATGCGTAATAAATTAACGTGTTTGGCATCTGTGCGCGCGTTCTTGGCTTCCAAATAATAATACCTTAAAAGATCCTACAGTCAGTAAAAGCTAACATTTAATGATTGTGTGTTATGTTACAAAGAATTTCCATAAACGTTATTAATAATTCCCAACAAGATGTAATTTATTTTCTTATGTTTATAGTGTTTAATAAAAATTGTAAAAGCCGTTTATAGTGCCAAAATGATTAATTGCTAAAGTTTATTTCCAGGGTTAATTCGCTCTAAAGGTTTCATTATCAAATAAAAACATTTTCAAACTTTGTAATTTGATTAACTATAACAATGTAAACTAATGTTTTGGTAACAGTGATTAGTTTTAGTAAAATTCTGTAATAGGTTATTTTATTACTGTAAATGAGGACAGTGTTAAACTACTGTATTTTATTATTACAACTGTAAGTGTAAAACCGTTGGTAATTATTTACTGGGAACGAGTAATAGTGATTTGAGGAAATATACCTGACGTAACAGTAAGTCTTCTGGAACAGGGAGAAATAACAACACTTATTTGCGTCAGCATAAACAAATATGAAAAAGTTATATATAATATATGAAAAAAATATATATCCTACAATACATCCTGTTACATAGATTCGGTAAACAAACTAATGTCTACTTATGCATGAGGTAAACAATTCAAAGGATTAAACATGCCCTTACTTCTCCTTCCTCTTTGTTCCCTGCAACGGCCTAGAAACAGATGCAATTATATATCTGAAACACGTAATCAGTAACAAGGAAGAATTGTAAAACTTAGTGGCGATACCACAAAATATTAAATTTGTTTTAAAAAAACAATAATGCTTAATGTTACATAAGGAAAGCAATTGAAACATTACACATGACCTACTGGTTCCGTGCGAAGACATATAACGAAATTGGATGCCACTTGTGAACAAATTGGCCTGTTAGTAGATTTAATTTTATAGATTTATACCTAAACAGGATATTTTATAGATATATTCAGCATAATAATATGCTCCGTTTTATATATATAAATGATTTTAAAAAGTTATTTTAATTTTTTTTCAATATTTCATATTTTTGGGTCGTCGTCACATTTTTTTTTTTTTAAATTGAGGTAATATTTCTTTATACTTTGTAAGGTTTAATGTTTTTAACAAAATCCATTAGATTTAGAATAGAACTAATTACCGAAACAGTAAATTAGTGTAACATTTAAAAAGGTTCACTTCTCTGTAGCCAGGTTTTGGAGTTTTTAATAACTTTAGGTGTAGCGATGTATTAGCTAGTTGCTTTCTTTCGTCTTCTAGAAAGGATAACGATGCACACAATTAATTTAATATATCATATTTAAAATTATCAGTGGTTTATTTTACCATTACGACTATGTCGCCTTATATTAATTTTCACAGGTTATGGAACGTTTTTTACAGTTCCTTGTAATTAATAATTCCCACTTCCTTATTTTAATTATTTTTGACGCAAAATCAATTATTGAAAACATGAAATGTTTCTTGCTTCTAAACAATCAAACAAAGAATGGATTTATGGGATAAAAGCCCTGTTGTTTAATAACTGAACTGTTTTTTACAACTAAAGATAATTGCTACATTTTAAATTTCAGTTTTGTGGGTTGGTCTCTATTGCGCATGTTTGTTTGCAAAGTAGGTTGTTTTATTGCTCCACACCACTAAATTAACGATGAAATTACACTTGAGATCTGTAAAGCACTCAGAACAACGTGAAGCAGGCGTATTAGGATGTAAACGTTTTACACACATACACACACGCGCGCGTGCGCGCGCGCACTCACACACGCTATTACACATACTTACATATACACGCGCGAACAAAAGATAGAAAGAGAGAGCACAAGCACCACACAACACTCTCACATCACACATGCTCTTACGCACATATAGCCTATAAATATATACATCATCGTCTTAGAAACTTTGTGTCGTAAATTTGAAAACATCAATTATATTTTTGTTTAGCATTATTTTTTTCTGGAAAATCAGTACAAAACATTAACTGCAGAGGGTTCTTAATATAGAAAATGTCCATATTAAAAAAAAAAGAAACACAAACATACATAACATATCTACACCTCATAGATGTAGGTGATATATAGAAAAGCCGAGGCGTTTTTATTATTGAATAATTCCCCTCGACTGAACAACAACTTGTTAAAGACATAGCTATCTGAAATTGATATCGGCAGTGAATTGTAAACGTTTTGTTTTCAGTTAAATGGACTTTTGCTTGAGACCTTTTATAAGTCTTTTTCGCCCCCATGATTTCCTACACATTTGAAACTCTATTACTGGCAGATAATGTACAATTTTGCATTGTGAGAGCAAAGGTAATAATTGAAAACATAAAGCGTTGAAGTATTAGAACTTCTATCCTTTAGTGTCCAATTGGAACATTTTTTATGACCTATTGTAAAAAACCTTTTGAAATGATTTAGCAATTAATTAAATGAGGACTTTTCTTGATTACATGAGGTTACAAATTGTTTGATTTAACAATATACTGCCAGCAACAGTTAATTACCAAACTTAACATCCCCACTCGCTTTCATAAATTAAATTTTAATCCCCTTTTAGACAGGGTTGTTGGAAGTGTAAAAAAAGCGCAAAATGAAGATACTGGCAGTATTCGAGTTATTGAGGGGATTTTATTCGTTTTACAGGTCACAGTGAGTGACAAAAACATATAAAAGGTCACCGAACGTGTGCAGATGTTCGGGCTTTACTAATCATTAGTTTACCTGAATGCTATCCTGAGAGTGGGCAGGTGATAAAGTACTTATACACTACAGCCTATGGTTAAAGAGTATGAAAATAATAGGAATTTATGTTACTGTACTTTATTAACACAACAATATTATAACAATAATATAACAATCACTCACCTATTATGATGTAAAATAGACAGGGCATGGAAGGAATATGTTGCTATGACTATTATTAAACCATCCATTAATACTATGGCTTCTATTACCCATCATTCTAGTCATATGAGCTAAAAAATAAATAAAAATCTATTATTCCCCTGTAGCACTTATTTGTCATGTTTTAAAGTTCCTTTTAATATGTAGGGAGACAACATTTCTACTAAATTTTAAAAAATTAAAGAATCCAAAACAACTACATCCTTACCTTCATCTACATTTTGATTTTGTCGCTGAATTGCCTACACAACGCCGTTTTCGTCTGAGTCAGCAAACCAAATATAGGTTTCCTCTAGGTTTTTTTAGGAATAATGATTTTTTAGCGGTAAAGAACAAATTAATATTTAATTTTCTTTTTAATACTTTTAAAAACAAGGGTTTGAAAGTCATAAATATTTTATCTTGTTTTTAAAAAGTGGTAAAAAGTTTTGAAATGAATACTTTTGATCTCTTGGTATGACGGTATGCTCACACGAGAGCTAAATTCATCTCATACATCACGCTAGATTCCATCACACGCTTCATATTTTAGAATAAGCTGATTAACATATGATTTCATACAACAGCTGATTTTATGTTATAGACTTGTTGTTCAAGAGCTATTTTATGACGTAGGTTATTTTACGTTATATATTGTGGATTATTAGGTTAAAATGTTTGTATTCGAAAGTGTTTATCACGTAATAAAAGTCTCACTGAATGCCAAATATTTTCTTTAAAGTAATTTTTAAATTTAAAATTGACAACGTAAAAACACGTTACTTAACTTGGTGACTTTAAAGTTATGTTCTACATAAAATATACCCCCAAAGTCCGTTTTCATTAATTTTGTATAGATTGCCATCTAAGGGTGCAAATGACAAGCTACAAGTTTTCTATCAGCCAATTAGTTAATGCGGTAACTAAGAGTATTTTAAAACTTCGTTAAAAACCTTTTCCATTGATTGGAAGGATGGGAGGGGGGTAATTAAAACCAAAGTCCACAACTCACTTGGCTTTTAGAGATTAGGATTTAATACGCTTTGAATGAAAAAGGCTTGTTTAGGATTAAATTTTGTAAAATATTCTACACGTAGGCTTATGCGTGTTTAGTAAATTGCCCTGCAAAAATATTTTATATAAGAACCAACTCTTTTATGTAGATTAACTTTTGCTTATTTTCGGCCGGTCTATAGGAGCGAAGTCAAGTGAAATCTTTCAACAATAACGGACTGTATAATGTTTTGTGCGAAGTTTTAACAAAACAAAAGTTCGCAAAGACTCGTGTAAATAACTAGACTAACATGTGTTTGGACGGAGTTAGTTTGTTAACTTTCAGATAAATCATTGTTAAATGTTTGGTTGCTAAGCTGTAAATTCTGGATTTATTGATCTTGTTTGGTCTATTATTGGAACGGGAGATTTGAGTCTGTTACTAACGTTATCAACTGAGACTTTATTGCACACAACGCAAGCTTTTAATTACAACAGTGAAATAAAATACACGTTTGTATTCTAGATAATTGCAAAACAAATATTACAGAATAATGGAAGTAATAACAGGATACTTTGTTGGTAGCTTTTCAGGCGGAGACAAACTAATAAATAAAAGTCATTTACGCACTCACAGACATTAGTTGATTAACTCTGACGCGTTTCAATGATAAAGTCACCATCTTCAGGGAATTATAACTACTACAAATATATTGTACAGATAAAACAACCATTTACTAATATTAGCTTAATATTTATGAGTTAGTGCACATTTTGTTTTTTAGTACCTAATAAATTTTGAATAATTTAAAATTAAAAACGGTAATTTTAGATGTTTTACAGAAATATTTAACACAATTAACTAAGTTATACACATAATTAAAAGTAAAAGTGGTTTTACTTGGCTTACCAAGGTTTAATAGGGTAGATTCTAACCCACCTCTTGGCCCTATTCATAGTTCACTCCATTACAAACCTAAAGTTTCTAGGTTCGATCCCCAGTAATGCCAATTTTTTTTTTTGGCCAGGTGCCAGTGCACCTTTTAAGGCCTTAGTTCAAGTTATCCTGTAGGAATAACTACTTATTATAAAATATAGGAAGGTCAATGCGCAGAAATTATTACCTTCCTTGAATATTTCAATGTAAAGTAGTTCCACCCCATCTTGTCTCTCCCAATCCATGATCACAGTATTACAAAGGATTCACCGATTATTATGTTCTTAATAGTCAACGTAACAAATAAGAGCTTTACGCTGTATAATATAAAGACGCCTTATATAATTCTATTTTTTACATTCTGAACATTTCTCTTATTTTTTAATCTTAATTTTTTCCAAAATACAAACTTGGTAGGACGTCTTGGGTCGATGTGCAGAGTTATGAGTACACCTAAGGTGGCACGTTTTTATTGTAAACGAACATACGAAAAAGACTCTCAAGGAAAAGCAACTAGAGCAGATGTCTACTTAATATTATACCTTATTGAGGCATCGGGTATTTGTTTAACTTGAGATTTATTATATTTTTTATTTCCTGTACGCACCTGTCAGGGGTATTTCATGCTAAACTCCACGATACAGTTTCTCAACAATTATTTGATAATTATTAGGAAACTCTAATTGAGATATTGCACCTTTTTCTAAATTTAAACCAATTTGAAGCTAAAATTAAAGACAAACGATGCAAGCCCTGACAGGTTAGGTATATTTCACCCCCATCAGATGAGCAACCGAATATTTAATATTAATTTCGCTGAAATATATCACAGTCAAGAGATATTAGCGAACAAAATTCAAATTGAATATTTCCCCTTCCGAAAATCTAAAATAACATTTTTTACAGCTTTATAAACTCTGTCAATAATTCATATCATAGGGCATGATAGAGATCCCCTGATACATTTGTCTCTGCTTAATCTGAACTGTCTGTACCAAGTGTCACCAGTAAACTTGCTGACTTAAAGATTGTGAACAACTTTGCAAATCACAGTTCTTTTTAGAACACAGATTTGGAGCCCTTCAGTAAAATACGACTTACAAATGGTAATTTGCTGCCCAGTCCAAACAAATATATTAATAATAATTTCCAATTAGTCTACATCTGTAATGGGGGATCATAAACACAACATAGCTGCAATTAGACTAAATCTTAGAATTAGAGACCAGTAGCATTTACGACTACGGTTTGGACAGTTTACCACGTCACTCGCCATGAGTTTATTTTACCGAGGTGAATTTATCACACAATGCTGGGTACATTCACGACCCGCTGGAGGGTAAAATTAACCCTCACCTCAATCTCTCCAAAGTTATAAATACGGTAAAGTGTCAAGTTGAAAGTATAATTGTTGGAAATGGGTCCTGTTTAAGAAGTGACCCAATAATATGGAAAACAAATATTTGTTTAAGTAAGAGAACAAATTACAATAAAAATATTGAAAAGAACCCCAATACCACAAAAATAATCAAAAATAACAAATAAAACAAGTTACTTAAGATTAAACCCTTATGTACATTTCGATGACCATGTCATCATCATCAGAGGGTCTTGTTACAAAACACAATCTAGCACACAAGAAGTTACAAACTAGAATGATCAACAAATCAAAGGGTTTAACATCGAGGGCAGCTTTCGTTCCATTTCTTGATTGTGTAACACATCTGTGCTTTAATACGAAATTTTCTTATATACAAATTTGTGGTTATCCGTGAGTTATACATTGATTTCCGGGCTGCAAAGGAGTTCTTATTATTTTGTGTTAATGAACAATCAGAGTCGTAATTTACGGCATTTATATGGACTACACACGATATGCGAATGGTACGATGATAAAAGGGTTGACAGTACACGGCTTATAGAGTTAGCTGGGGAGCCTGAAGACTTGGGAGGTAGTGTCATACACTTAGGGATTGGTCGTAGGCAGATTTTAATTTTACCTGTAACTGCGACAAGTACAGTGTCTTTTTTTTAGTTATAATTTCTTATCAAGGTCACCTGTTTGTAGCCATTGCTATATGTGTATGGTATAAAACAACATTTCAGATTTATGTGATATGGAAACAATGTGCGGTAAATATGCACATTCAGATATAGGGTAAGTATCCATAAAAGTGCAGATCATGAGATTTACCGACAACATAAACCCTAATACTAAAATAATGGCGAAACAGTGAAACGTATATCAAACTTAAAAATACTTGCAAACGCAATTACGAAATTAATTGCTTTGCAAATACGAAATTAATTACACTCACGCAATGAACTCGAATGCGCGAATTTGTAAAGTCAATAATACCCATATAGGATTGCAATTCTGATAAAATACAACAAACAAATGTGTTTGTCACAACCCACGTATAATTGGTACCCTCCCATGAGATAGAAGATCTATTTAAGTAAGCAATTGTTTTAAAAATTATTTGTCTTTGAAGAATGGTGCGGAAAAAGACACCGTGGAACATGTTGCGTCAAAAGAATCGCCAAAGAGGGTATACTTTGGATATTATAAACACATGAATTAGCCTAATAATTAAAAATAGTGAAACTCTAGGTCATGGGTGACGTAACCAAACCAACAGGATACAGGCTATAACAGGCACTGATAAAGTAGAGACACGTAATGGAGGAAAGAGACGAAAGGTTCTGTTGACGAATCTGAAGGAATGCCCTAACGGTTTATAGAGAAGCCCAAAGAAAATGAAGATAACAATCGTGATATGCAACCTTCCTAAAGAAATGTTACCTTAGGAGATATTATATAGTATATTAAAAAACAGAAATATATAGAAATAAATATCAAATTGAGAGGGAGGATGTAGATAAACTGCAAATGTTTGTCATTATTTTTACTTGTAAATTCTATAAACATCATTAGCGAACAGTAAAGCAGGAATAAATCAATCAAAATATTTCCGAGTAAAAGTAAGTAATTATATATTTCCTTGTAAGCTGTTCTAACCCCAACGTTAATGTCGCGAAACTCAGTATTTATGCAGAACATAATTTAATTATAAATTCAATAAGGAATTAATTATTTAGTGTCAAATTTGCTGTCGCTTGATATTACCAGCGTCATAGGAAAACGTTTATTATTGAAAATGTTCCACGAAATTATATGGTGATAGTATTTTTATGTGTGTAATTTTATATATGGTGTTGCCAAATATTGTATATATTTTAATTGTATATTTTCATTAGGCTAAATCCTTCGTGTATATTTATTTTTAATATTTTTATCGATTTTCTAATTATTTCTATAACCATTATGTTTGGAAGACAATATACTTAACCAATGCAATGAGTGGATAAATGTGTTTCAGCGGATTTAATGCTTTTAAGTAGGCACGTGTCTATATCATTATTCTAATTTTAGTTTATCATGCATCTAATAACTTCAATCTTTAGATATACGCTTCATATGGAAATAAACTTTATATTCTCATGCTTATTATTTTAATAAATATAAAATTTAATAAAATAAAATAAGTTTTTTAAAGATATAAAAATTAATCTGATTCTAACTGTATTTAGCAAATGTGAAAAGGCATTGCTGAGGTAAAACTTCTTCGACCCGTTGTATGAGTAGGAACTTTAAATTTTGGGATACACGGCATATCTCCTTGCTGTCCTGCGTGGCCACGTTAAATTAGGATATTTGGTTAGGAGGTAGTAAAATCATAGCTACAACGTAATGTAGACATAACACATTCTGCCTTTCTATATGTTACTGTACTACTTGACATTTTTGTCATATTGCACTTACAAATTAGAAAAGCAAAAGATCGTTACGAAGCTTCCGGAATACAGCTGTTGAATCCCTTAATACTACTCATGTACTTCCAAGATACACACCGCTAATACATAAGTGCATTATATTCTTTTTTAAAATGAAAGACGATCTAAAACAAAATAATATTAACATAGATATAAACAGCCTTAATTAAAAAAACGCTTTTATGCAAATTCCTACCTTAAACACGTTTTCTTTTCGAAAGATTTTTAGAGTTTTGTAAAATCGTTATAGACTATCATATTTTTATAATAACCTTTCCACATAGAATATTTATTGACCATAATGAATGTCTCATAGATGCATGATTTTTAAATACATACATCTGAGATACGAGTATTAGGTTTACAACTCAGATGCATCACTAATGTGTAACTACGTGTTATGTTTTAGGAAATAAACTTATTAAGAATTTTCTAAAGTGTTCAAGAAAGTTGAGCACTGAATTACTATATTAATTGTCAGGGTTCGATCCTCATTAGCGCCAAAGAATTTCTGTGAACTTAGTCTGAAAAAGTGGATACCTAGAGCGGCTGAAGCATTGTGGTGGCCACATTATCTTCCTTGAATACTACAACACGACGGAAAGCGTCTCTGACCTGTTTCGGCTAAACCGTGTTTATAGTACAGGAGTCATTAATAAATACTGTACAAAAAGCTAAAAAACCACCTAAAATGAAGACTCAAATAACTAGAAATACTAGTGATGTAAACTTCTTCTTAAAAAAAGGAATTTTGAGACATTTTATGACCCTACGGATATTAAATAATTTTAAATATAACATTTAATAAAAATGAGGGTTACAACAAGTTCTGTTTAAACTATCGCATATAATACTGAACGACAAACCATATTGATAAGCTACCACGGAAATAGAAAAAGCTAAGACGTTGGAAATTACCAATAAAACTAAAAGGCTGTTTGTAGCAAGTGTGAACTCATTGCGTTGGGTAAAAGCCTCCTTCACTAAGCTTCTTAGCACTTGGCACAACTCGGAGTATAATCGGGTTACGGGACTTTTAACGTTTACCCACCATACAAGCTAATTATTCAACTGTTTTTATACATATTTTACATAATTTAATGAGTTTACCATTCTTTCAAAATTTTCTTACTAGGATTTTCTTAGCCCTGATGAAAAGGTTTGTTATAAAAGAAGATTCATGCAATAGTTCCTAGCTTTACAAAGGATGTGACCTTGAGATGAGAAGGTCTATTTATTCAGTAGGCCAGATCTTACTAGACTTATGGTTACAAGAGGGATACAATAAACCATTATTGGAATGCAGAAGCAGAATTTTCTAAGGTTTTTGTTTTTAGTTACTTATTTTATCTAGAATATATTGTTAATAAAATACGTTCGTTTGTACGAAATTAGTGCTTCTAAAATCCTTGTATAATTGAGAAAACGAAACAGACACCTATGCACCGCTCTGTAAGTTACACGTGTGAGTAGTTACTCACAAAGGACAGGGTGAATAGCGTATTTGCATTCAGGCCTCTAGCGGTGTGCATATATAGTGGGGCGCATTAGGTAATGGTGCACTTCAAAGCATCCACCCTAACGATATTGTAATGCTATTCGGGTGATTGTAATAATCAGAATTATTGGGTGCGTGCCGTTAAACTCTCCATAAAGTATGTTCGCATTGTTCAACATATTATTTGTTTTCTTGTTTCGATTAGTGTATTGATTCAAATAAACACATAATGTAAATTTAATACAAATCATTAATGAACTTGAATATATGTATACAGTATTAAAATAATAAATATATTTATAAGAACAATTCTAATAATATTGTTATTATATCGATCTCATGCGTAGATCCTTTTTTTTTGTTAAAAAAATATTCAAATTAATTTAGGACCAACAAGATTTTCCATCCTTTTAGGTGGTGTCTGACCACTATCAGTGTTTATAATGACGAAAATCTATTAGAACAACTTAAAACATTTTGTCTCTTTAACGTTTTTCATAAATTTACATTAATTATCACTTTAAAAGTTGGATATTCTTTTAGTAAAAACGTTATAATATTATCACAGGTTCCTTACCGCAGAGTCAAAATTACAAAGATTTTGAAAATATAACTAGTGTAAATGTAGTGTATAAATGTGTCATGCAAAATTATATAGGTGGGTTTTTGTGATTTTATTTGAAAGGTTAGGAAACCTGGATGCAGTTTATTGAGTTGGGTACAATAAAACTTGTTCATAAATGACAATCAGAGATACTAACGGAGTTTACTCACGTATACTCAAAGCCTGGGTGTAATGTTCCTGTATATGTGACCTTGGTTTATACGAATACCACAAGAAGAATAGGAAAAACGTTAATATAAGGAGATTTTTACGTTTTAACGTGATTTCTAAGCCGTTAACTTCCTTCTATCGGAGACACAGGCTAATGCCAAACCGTTGCAACAATGTGTAAGGGGAGAAATAAGAAAAGATAACTACTCTATGAAGGACGTAATAACCTACTGTTTGTTGCTGGTTATAAGAGTGAAGGACAGTTTGTGTGGATAGAAAGTTCGGATAGTCATAAACTATTGTTTAAGTGATTAATTAAAAATAAATAATAGTATATTTTAAAGACCCTAAAAAAGACAGAAAAACTTTATTCTTAAAATATCGAGAAATAAACATTTGTATGCAAAGTAAGAAGATAATGCATTTTTATATTGCAGGATAGTTCAACCACTCGACATCTATGAATAGATTTATGGAATCAGTCCTATTTATCATATATATGACCCAAATATATCACTAAATAGTTAGAAAAAACAACTATCAGAAAAAAACAACTCAAATTTGAGATACGATGTAATTAACATCTTACTCTGAAAAAAATTCCATTACTAAAAATTACGTGTGGGAAAGATACTTTTTTCATAAAAAATCCTTCACTTTTTACTGCGTTGCAAAATATTTTACTGACAAACTTACATATATTTTTAGAAAAAACTAGAAACCTCAATTATGTAGACCTTAGCACAATGTTAAAAATAAGTTTAGGTAAAAAAACTAAATAGTGTTGCATGGAATAAGAAGAAAACAGAAATATTTATAAAATTCACTTTTTATCACGTGACGCGGGATCTACATAAATACAACTTTTTCACGCAATAAGATGTTCTAAAAAGAATAACATGCCCATTGCTGATTCCGAGCTATTACAAATGCAATTGTCTTACACAGTGCTATAAGAAGAATTTACATTGTAAAAGAACTATAATATATCACATGCATTGCAAAGATGAAGCTCCATCCTAATATAATCATTGCAGTCTCACTAATCGTTCGATTTTGATAACAAACTTCTACTTAAAAAAATATTTTTCGTCGGTAAGAAACCATTTCCTAAATAAGTATCATTATAAATTTTTTTTTAAAATTATAATTGAAATATTAATAAAAAGTTTAATTAATAATTTATTTCAATTAAAGTTTTTTTATTAATCAGCATCTCTTATTTCTTTTACCAATAAATTTGTAATTTTTTTACAGATTTTACAAATAATTTTAAGGTTAATGCTAATGGTAAGCATATGGGTAACGAGAACACAAATGACGTATCTCTCGCCCTAACAAGACTTGCGGGAGAAATGCTACAAATGGAAATGTTATAAGTAGAATTAGTAACTGCATTTTAATCCCTTTGAATTTAAAGATGAACCTGTATATAATGTATAGCAATGAGAAAAATCTTCTTTATTTCAAATACTTTATCCATTTATAAAACCTATGAATATTTCCTGCAGCACAGCAGATAATGTATCGAAAATCGAAGGCTCAGATAAATTAATACCAATCCATTAACAAAATAGTATTTTCAATAAATATATTTACCCTAGTGTAATAGCGAATAATATAATTTTCCATAGACGTACATTTATTAAAACTCCTGCTAATCTATGATACGAATTGTTGCATAGACATAGACTTATTAAATCACCTGATCTATGAATTTAAACTCTATAACATATTTCAATCAAATATCTGATATTCTTGTACACATAGGAAATTTCATTGAAACCATTTTAATATCATCCATAAACAACCTCGACTGAAAACACAAAGTTAGCCTTAACCTCTATGGATTGCCTCGGAAATCTTCGTGACAATTTGCTCATATCCGGATTGGAAAACAATTCAATTAAAACCCATATGCAACCTTAAGCGTAGACAAAAACCACAACGTTAACCTACCCTTAAAATTGCGAAAATGTTCAGAACAAATCGTTGATATCCGGATTGTCCGTGTAAGTTGTTAATAACATATTTATATCTTATTTCACTATGCCATCATAGGATTTTTAAGTTATAAACAACTACCTTGTTTACTTTGTGATTAATGTTTTCATATTTTCCTTGTTAATTAATTTTATTTTGTTATTTTATATTTGTTTCAAGTGTTTATTGTTGTATTAATTACTCAAGCTATTGTGTATTTTCCTTTATAACTATTATTTAGGTTAATATTGGGTGTGTTTCCTCCGTGACAACATTCTAAAGCATTTCTCAAAAAATTACTGTTATTTTCTCCAGTAACTGTTCAGAAATATTTGATTGCATTCTTCGAAACAAACTGTTCATGATAGTGATAATATATTCCCCAACCAGAAACATACATAAAACGGAATTAAACTTTGAACCTAAGACGTCGTAATTATAGAATAGTCGTGTCAGAGGGATAAGCCATGAACAAAA
Organism: Prosapia bicincta; assembly: GCA_036971475.1. NCBI lineage: Eukaryota > Metazoa > Arthropoda > Insecta > Hemiptera > Cercopidae > Prosapia > Prosapia bicincta. The sequence goes on from JBAIZL010000008.1 coordinate 13,556,932, forward strand.
TTTTTAGAGTACAATTCACGTTCTGGTACACAAACCCCACCAGTTGCTCCCGTCTACCTGTGCCGCCCTTTGCTTAGTTTAGCTTACCTCAATAAAACCTAACTAATTAATATAATAGACGAGACTAGACCAAATGTATTTGCTGGGTCGTGACATATTTCCACTATAGGCGGCTTCTCTAGTGATTACATCATCAGAATTATTTCGTGTGAGACAAAATATAAGGGGATACCAGTGGTATAAATTTGCAACCAAGGACGCTGTATGTCGGTCCCTTGATCAAGGATATGAAGGAACATGGCCCGCATGCGCATGGACACGTGCAAAGAAGTTCAGGATCACGTGTCCTGTGAAAGTTACAGACAAGAGATAAACGGACTTGCTGAAAGCACTATGGGGCATGTAGGAAGTTAATAATACTGTGACTGTCTCTCTGAAAGCAGAACAAAGTGCATTATAGTAAAGCTATAGTACAGAGTGCATTATAGTAAAGCTATAGTACAGAGTGCATTATAGTAAAGCTATAGTACAGAGTGCATTATAGTAAAGCTATAGTACAGAGTGCATTATAGTAAAGCTATAGAGAAAATAAATAACAGTACAAGTAGACAAGCAGATTTAAATGTTGTCTAGTTTGCTCTAAAATATAATTTTATCATTCTTAAATACTGTGACACAATTACATATAACGAATACCCTTCGAAGTAAACTTTTCCCTTTCAAGTTGTTTAAAGTGGATTCCGTTTATAAATAAAGATTTATTGAATAAAATCTAAGTAAATGCTTACATCCAAGACGGACCAAACAAACGGACAATTCCCTGAGCAAACTCTGCTATTGTTACTATTTACACTCAAGCTGGTTTACTCTGTTATGCAAAGCGCATACGCAATCAAGAAACTTGTGCGCCAGTACTCGATAGTAAAGCATCCTTAGATAACACAATGGTTATCATGTTTATGTAATTGTACTGCACGTTTACCATAATTACACTACATCTGTTATTATAAACCGAATTGTTAGCAATAACTGTATGTGTGTACTATAACAATTATGTGGAAAATGATTTAAAACACGTTTTTGAAATTGATAAAACATTTTAACATTATTAGAATTTTACAGATGAATTATCATTTTAATCCTATACAAATAGTTCCGATTTACAGTCTTGTGTTGTTATTTTTAAAGTACAAGTTTTTATACTGAATGTGATGCCAAACATAACTGTTATAAATTTCTTTTGAGTTAAGTACTGCAATGGTAACGGAAAACACACCTATACTCAAATTATTGCATTACTTGCATATATATATATATATATATATATATATATATATATATATATATATATATATA
>JBAIZL010000008.1:13560787-13593287 GCA_036971475.1 Prosapia bicincta
TGATGAATGTATATATGTAATTCTAAGTTTTCCAAACTTGCAAATTTTAAAAAATCAGTTCGTAAAACCTATTCAAAATATGTTTCCTAATTTTTGATTCCATTAGCTTTTATACAAGTGTAGAAGCCCTTTTTCATTATATTTTATATTGGTATTATATAATTATATGACTGCCATGGTGCGGGCGTGAGGGAGGGAGGCGTAGAATGGACGGAGAGAGAGAGATTGAGTAGAACGGGAGAAAAGGGACGAGAGGTAGTGAATAGGAAGAAGTCCAAAAAGGATAAGAGGAAGGAAAGTGGGAGAGACGAATGAGAGTTAGCAAAAAAAGAGAAAAAGAAAGAGACAGATAGATAGAAAAATAGTAAAAGAGAGAAAAAGGAAAAGAGTATGGGAGGGAGACGCAAAAACAATGTATAGATGTTGAGCGGAAGAGAGAGAGAGGGAGAGATCAGTAAGGGATAGAATGACAGAAAGAGAGGGAAACCAAAGAGGGAAATAGAAATGGAGGCGAGTAAAGAGAGAGGAGAAGATAGAGAGAAATTAACTGGTATATATCAGAATTTTACAATATTACCTCTGATACATTGGAGCTAGCGTAACCTAATTGGGTGATGAAATTTGATTTTATCACAAAAAACTATAAAACTGTCACACAAGTAACTGTTGTAAAATTTTTAATTAAAACATTAAATCATTCTCACTCATCGATTTTATCTTTGTATCCAATCCTGGCTCACAATTCCTAGACAGGATTAAACTCAACTAAGGATGTGAAAGTTTACTCCAGGCAGGACTTGGAGAGTTTCCAGCTGTGAGTGTTTGAGAAAGGGAAGGGTTAATTTGACACGATAATTTGCGGGCGAATCTAGGTTGTGTTGTTATAGGCAACGACTACTTCATGGATCTCAAAATGGCAAAAATAATTTTACATTGAAACAATTTGCAAGATATCAAAGTACAGACAAGCGATTGCAAGAAACAAGTAGAAGTTAAATGTTATATTTGTTTTGGTACAGTAGTTTATTTTGCATAAAAATTATATTTAAAATTTCCCGTTCTCTTATGATCTATGAAACCCATTACTTTAAAAGTAATTCCCACCAGAACACATCTTTCCTTTACCTTACCTAGACGCCATCTTTAAATAATTTGTCTTGCTCTTAGTTGCTTCCACTTTCCTCATTTACTTGATTAATCTTGCAATCAGCGTAATAAATGACGTCATCACGAACAAGTAGAAACAGCAGTGCATGGTTAAGCATTAGACAAACCTGAAGATACAGTGTCTGCTTTGAATATTCCTATATCAAAGGCCAACCTTATCATGTAATGTTAATATATCACAAATTGAAGATAACCTTTTATGCAATGATTTTCTTTTTTGGCTTTTAAATCTTCTTTTCAGATGCGTGATGGCAAATGATGCCGAGCGTCACGTAAACTCCCCCCTCCTATGTCAATTGCCGCTATCCCCCACCACTATGAGTCTCCCCTAATGGTCACTGCAGAGCAACAGTAAATCTGAAGGTTATTTTTCCTCACCCTCTATTAGAAAGGAAATGAAAGCATAAAAATGGAGGGAAACTAAAACCCACTGAAATCGCATATGAAATCTACTTTTTTGAGGACGTTTCGATAACAGTACTGCCATCTTCAGTGGAATAACAATGCTCAGAAAAATTGTTCCTTAGTTTGGTTATTATTGTAAGATACATTGTAAAAGAATGCATCTGTTATGGAGAGATTTATTCATTTTGTGTGACAAATCCCTAATAATCAAACAACTGCCTACTTAACAATCCTTAGACAAAAATTGTTTTGTATTAAAATACAATATAAGATTCATTTTTAGAAAATGATAGGTCTTTAGTAAACAAAATGTTTACAATGCACGTAGAGCCACAACCACTACTAAGCCGGTATGTCGTCTGGAGACTTGATATTTCCCTGGCGAGGGAGTTGCGCGCAGCATCAGCTGGTATAACTGTGGCTGATCAGCCCAGACGTAATTTGTGTATCGTAGGATTGGTAAACACCGGAACTTTCTACAGTTTGTAGTTATAAATATATTAAAAATAAAAATCATTGATTTTACTGTAAATATGGTCTAAGCCACTTAGATCTAACCAATAAGGAACTTGTATTTATAATATTATTATAACTTACAATATAACTAGAGAATGTTATCTTTTTTGTTTTTTCAATAATTTAATATTTTAACCCCTAGAGCCTGTTGCAGTTGAAACGGATTTCTTGTTCATATTGGAACAAAGGATGATAGCATTGTAAATCCAAAGATATAATACATTATTTGACCGTTTAATACATTTACTAAATTTGGACATTTTAATAACAATACATAAAATAATAGAATAATTTTGTAAAGGCTGAACAAACAGCGCATCATTAAGTCCTTTCTCGATCCAACCTAAATCCAACTCCCCTTCTCTATCCACCAATTTAAAAGCGGGTTTTTGGGAGGGGGTAATTTATGTTAGGTTAGGTCAGGTCAGGATAGGTTAGGTTGGGTTAGGTTAGGTTAGGTTATGTTGGGTTAGGTTAGGTCAGGTCAGGATAGGTTAGGTTGGGTTAGGTTAGGTTAGGTTATGTTGGGTTAGGTTAGGTCATGTCAGGATAGGTTAGGTTGGGTTAGGTTAGGTTAGGTTATGTTGGGTTAGGTTAGGTCATGTCAGGATAGGTTAGGTTGGGTTATTATAGGTTATTTTGTATAAACCATAAGCTAAGCCATTAGCTCATACATCTCTATTTATAAACCGTTAGATGTAGAGCTAGTCCAGGTGAGGGAAACTGCACACATGCCAAGATTTTCTACTCATTATTTTATGTATACAGTACATTTTTTTAAAAATATTTCATTATATAAAAACGAATTACATCAGGCCTTCGTAGTCATGACAAGTAAAATTAATGACAAAACTTAGAAAAAAACAGAAGAATTACTGAAATGGCATTGGGTCTGAGATAAACCAAGTCTTGCCAAACAGGACAAAAAGGAAGGAAAATATTCTACACATGTAAATACCTAACTTGCTGCGCACGTACAGCAATGGCACGTGCTTCGCGACGGTTCCCTAGCATTATTCGCTAAGGCGGAAACTATGCAGATGTACAAATTTATTGTTGATAATTTCATTTTCGTTTTTAGAGGCCCTGCTTAAGGATTCTTCTCTCTGGCCTAGAGAGAGTATTTGCACCATTCTACGAGGTTGGTAATAAAATTATATTACAATATAAATTTACAAATAAAAACCATTATAGCATATTTCAGTCTTTTCTAAACCTTACTACATTACTATCTCTATTATAAACTACATTACTTAACTCATGTAATTCTATAGGCAAAATTTTAGTATAGGCAAAATGTATTTCCGCTATCTGAGAAATAAATAGGTAATCTAATGTTATTCTCAAATGTAGTAAAACTGTTAGAATGTAGTAATACCGTAAGAATGTAGTAAAACCGTTAGAATGTATTAAAACCGTTAGAATGTAGTAAAACCGTTAGAATGTAGTAAAACCGTTAGAATGTAGTAAAACCGTTAGAATGTAGTAAAACCGTTAGAATGTAGTAAAACCGTTAAAATCTAGTAAAACCGTTAGAATGTAGTAAAACCGTTAGAATGTAGTAAAACCGTTAGAATGTAGTAAAACCGTTAGAATGTAGTAAAACTGTTAGAATGTAGTAAAACCGTAAGAATGTAGTAAAACCGTAAGAATGTAGTAAAACCGTTAGAAATTAGTAAAACCGTTAGCATGTAGTAAAACCGTTAAAATGTATTAAAACCGTTAGAATGTACTAAAACCGTTAGAATGTAGTAAAACCGTTAGAATGTAGTAAAACCGTTAGAATGTAGTAAAACCGTTAGAATGTAGTAAACGCTAGCAATATCTTAGTTATCGTTATAAACAATTATAAACCATTGTTAAAAATAATTACACAACCTTTATGCACACTGCGCTAAAGCAGGTAGCATCATAAGAAAATTACAAATATACTGATCTAACAACTGATTTGTTGTTAAATATGGCAATAGATAAATCAAATTTAAATAAATTATTACATGTGTGTGTGTGTGTGTGTGTGTGTGTGTGTGTGTGTGTGTGTGTGTGTGTGTGTGTGTGTGAGTGTGTGTGTGTGAGTTTGTGTGTGTGTGTGTGTGTGTGTGTGTGTGTGTGTGTGTGTGTGTGTGTGTGTGTGTGTGTGTGTGAGTGAGTGTGTGTTTGTGTGTGTGTGTGTGTGTGTTTGTGTGTGGGGGACAGAGAGAGTCAGACATAGTCAGAGAGAGAGAGAGAGAGACATAGAGAGGTTTGGGCACCGCTACGTTTACCATGTTTGTCATAGCGATACTGGCTGCAGGTAGATATGTGTGAACAGTGCTTTTGGTTTGGGCTGGATATATGACGTAGCTGATTCTAAAGTAATTTTATTTTTATCCACTGCAGAATCTTTCCTCTCTTAATTATTTCATTCCTTTACCTGAATCACAGAAATAATATTGTGTCCTCCATTCTACACAATAACATTAATTAAATTAACCAATCTAGGAGCTTCCCGGTTGGAATTTTAAATCTTAGCGGTGAAATTTTATTTTAAAAAAATATTTCCTATGAAGGCTTTTATAATAGATTAAAAATATTTCCATTTATACAGCGTCGTCAGTGTTTCAAGCAATAGAACTTTACATTTAATGGGTGTGAGATGTCTGTAACATTTACATTTCTAGATCTGTGAGATAATGACGTCATAGAATTAGTGTCTTAATTAAATTTAATGTAAAGTATCCTAAAGATATTGCATCCTACTTTTTTATTTATTTTATTATTCCTTTTTATATATTTTATTTAAAATGTTTTACTGTGTCATTTGTAGTAGTTTTACTTTGTTACAAAAATAATTCGATACTTCTGTTCAAATAGCGTCTTATAATGTCGAATGTTATAAAAAGCAATACTAACAACTTCATGTATTTGCTGATCAAATTATGTATTTGGAGAGGGTTCAACCCTTTTATCTTGATTGAAACCGAATATTTACAAGTGGTTAAACCAGATTATACCCAGTATTAAATTTTGAAATTGAAATAGTCGATTATTAAAGCTTTTAGCATGCTAGCAATGGTTGCTTTCAAATTATGCCAAAATAACATATAAACATAATATCGCGGAAAAACTGTGGATGGATAGAGTTTTTTAGTTTGTATAAACAGCGCATCTTGGTTACTATGCACACGCTTCTACGAAGCTTGTAGTAGACTTAGAATTTGCACTCCACTGCCGGGTATAAATCGGCAAGGGAGGTATGTGTTTATTCTCCCAGTAACCGGGCAACACCCCTAGCGCAGTTCTCCAAAGCCGGGTAATACTCCGTAATGTTTTTGTCGTATTTACTCAGAAGCCGGGTGTATTTTTCTGGCCTTTCACGCCTAAACAAACATAGTTTGGCATTGTTTTAATTATTAGGACAAAATCTTTATTCTGTGCTATTTTGTTAACTTTCATTGAGATAATTATCAGGCTCTAATTAACTTCTGACAATAAAATTCTAAAGAGAGTAGCTAGCCGTTGATAATGCTTGTAATGAATATTAGCGAAAAGTCTCAAGTACTTTGCATACAAGTAATTCTCGTTATGAAATGTTTCTACTATTAAATAAGAACAAACAAATCGTTCTCAACATATGCATATTACCTACTACGAAATATTCCATTTTCTCTGTTTTTTTCCTATATTACATGAACATTGGGCCCTCAATTTATACCCCTATGCATCGTCTTATAACTTCGTTGTTTTTCTATGCACCCTTGTTTGTTTACTAATACTTTTCGAATAGTTTAGATCTGTTTTTTTTTTTTAACAAGAATCGTATTTCTTGCAGTTTGTGGTGATAATAATTCCCTCTTCTTATCATACGGGCCTCCACATCATCGTAGTATGGATTTCGATTCTGGGGTTATTATTAAATGTGTTCTCATGCTTTGCCTTGAGAAAACCCTTGATTTTATAAGCTATTATAATTATAATAGATACGTAAACCCCAACTAAAAACCTCCTTACAGCAGCATCTTCTCTTGACTTTTAGTTTAGTTGCGGTTCCTTTAGTTGCACAAAACATCGGCTGTGGGTGCAATTGTTGTCTATAAATCTTACGTATTAATAATTAATAATATAGAGCTGTGCTGAGGAGCCCAAACTCGTCCATCAAGTAATAAATATCTTGGTAGAAAATGCTAAAGAAACTAAGGCGTATAGTTTCCTATAGTTTAGCTTAGATGCAGTGAGCAGCCTACTAATGATTCATTAGCTTGTGCAGGAAGATACTCTGACAGTAACTGGATTCAACTGGAGTCATGTTGAAAATACGTTCGTTACAATATACGAAATATAGCCTTGTAGCCAATGCCGTATAAATAACATTTATGCAATTCCATTGATTAATCCATTTGGTTTACATGTCAATGGTCGATGTGTTCGCGAGACAGGGCTAAAGAAAATGGAATTACTTACCAAGCGCCCCCTTGCTTACCGTCTATATTGTATTAACAAGAATGTTAAAAAAAACTATTAATAAAAACATAACAAATCTTTTAAATTTAATTTTGACGCCCTCCGTGTTAATGAAATTCCCAAATGTAGATTTCACCACAATGCGCGAATTTGTAAAGTCATTATACGCATATAGGATTGCCTTTGTGATCAAATAAAACAAAAATTATGTTTGTCCCAACCTACGTATAATTGATACCATCCCACGAGATAAAAGAATTATTTAAGTAAGCAAATGTTTGAAAAATTATATGTCTTTAAAAAATTGTGCCGAAAAAGGCACTAACATTGGCACCAAGAGAACCATCACACAGAGGATGGAATTCCTAACAAACTGTCAAAGGATATTTGTGTGTCTGTAGTTTATGAAAAGGATATCTTAATCTATTTGATGTAATCGTCAGAGGAGACTTTGACGTCGGTACACAACAGATTAACTATTTTCAGATAGGCTGTTTGAAATTCTAAAAATCGTACTGAAATGAAAACTTTACCATTGCATTATCCGTATTTTAGTAGTGAATTTGTTTTAAATAATTTAGTTAAAAGTTCATTACAAGCCATTGTTAGCTTAGTCATATAAAGTTTGAAATTAAAAATAAAAATTTCCATTTATGGAGTTATTATTTCTTAAACAATTAAAATATGTCTCTCGAAATTGAGTTTTATTATCTATTTAATTTGCAATGGATTTTAAGTAAAAAAAAAAATGAATTAACTTATTTTGTTGACCTAACAAATAAATGTTTGTTTGTAAATTAACTTTATATTACTAAATGTTTAAACAGCGATAAATTGAATTGAATTGAAAGTTCCCTTGTGGTTATAAATTACTTCTAACCCCACCCCGGGAATGCCTACCTCCCACAGAAAGTATTTCTGACAGTACAAAAGCAATCAGTAACTACTCGCCACACATTGCTACTTATTTCGAATAAAGAGATATATCAGACCACTTCCACTTTAGCTTATAGCTAATACTAAATCTGCTACCTTACCATTACACAATAAATTTCGTAATTTGTGAAATCATATTTCTATATGCATCAGTTTAATCTTATTATACTTCGGTTGTTGAATATTTAAACAGGTTTGAGAAAGCCAGATGAAATACAGAGATAAATAAAATAGCATAAATAGGCGAGGAGATGCGGTTTACAAAGCACATTGAAAGCTGACCCTTCCTCCGCACAGTGCAAGGCTCGCCCATTTTTTGTATCAAGTACTCAATCGTCGTTTAAATTATGATACATTAAAAATAAGCATTATGATCGCTTTATAATTCCACACCAGAATACTAACTTCATTTTTTATTCTGTCTAGAGAGGCGGGTGAGTGGTCTAGTGGGTTGAACAGTGCACTGGCAAAAATTAGATCTGCGTTTGAACTCAACTAGCGTCAAATATTTATTGGTGGTTTACTGGACCCCCCCCCCAAACAGATTCGACGTGATAATTATGTGCTCAAATGTAGTATTTGATTGTGAGTGTTTTTTGTCATTTAGAATGTGTTGTTGATAGTATTTATGGTGTTTATACATATCATAGTTTTCTACTGTTTTACGTTTGTTTTATGTAGTGTTGGATTTGGATACTGGTGTCTGTGTTATTCTATGCTATTTTGTTAACTTTCATTGACAGGAATTTCAGGCTCTAATTAACTTCTGACAATAAAATTCTAAACAGAGTAACCAGCTGTTGATAATAAGTCTAATATGTATGCAAGTACTTTGCATACAAGTAGTTCTCGTTATGAAATGTTTCTACTATTAAATAAGAACAAAAAAATCGCTCGCAACATATGCGTATTACCTACTACGAAATATTCCATTTTCTCTGTTTTTTCTTATATTACATGAACATTGGACCCTCAATTTATACCACTATGCATTGTCTTATAACTTCGTTTTTTTTCTATGCACCCTTGTTTTTTTAATAATACTTCTCCAATAGACTAGATCTGTTTTCTTTTTTAACAAGAATCGTATTTCTTGCAGTTTGTGGTGATAATAATTTCCTCTTCGTATCATACGGGCCTCTACATCAACGTAGTGTGATTCTGGGGTTATTATTAAATGTGTTCTCATGCTTTACCTTATAGAAAACCTTTGGTTTTATAAGGTATTATAATTCTAATAGATACGTAAACCCCACCTAAAAATCCCCTTACAGCAGGACAAACATTTCTGACTTTTAGTTGTAGTTTCGGGCTCTATAGTTGCACAAAACTATGGGTGCATTTGTTGTCTATAAATCTTACGTATTAATAATTAATACTACAGAGCTGTGCTGAGGAGCCCAAACCCGTCCATCAAGTAATACATAACTTGCTAGTAAACGTTGAGGAAGCCAAGGCGTATAGTTTCCTATCACGTGTGTAGAAACAACGGAATTATTCGTATAGTTCAGCGTAGATGCAGTGAGCAGCCTACTAACGATTCATTAGCGTGCGCAGGGAGACAGTAACTGGATTCAACTGGAGTAATGTTGAAATTACGTTCGTTACAAGATACGAAATATAGCCTTGTAGCCAATGCCATATAAATTACATTTATGTAATTCCATTGATTAATCCATTTGGCTTAAATGTCAATGGTCGATGTGTTTGCGAGACACGGCTAAAAACATGAAATTACTTAACAAGCGCCCCACGCATCCCGTCTATATTGTATTAACAAGAATGTTAAAAAAACTTTTAATAAAAACATAACAAATCTTTTAAATTTAGTTTTGACGCCCGCCGTGTTAATGAAATTCCCAAATGTACATTTCAACACAAAGCTGTCATTAAATTCGCAAACGCCAGCATGTAGGAGGGGGAACATAACGTCTATTTCTTTGAATCGCTGTTTTTGTGGAAAACGCGAATTTATTAGTTTTTACAATTAGTTATTTATTTTTAAAATAAGGAAAAAACCTTTTCACATTACTAATTCACTGTTGTTTAAAGATAATATTTTTAATGAAATTACATTTTAAACAATTTTTAATTTTAATAAATGAAATGTTGTATATTGTATTTTACATGGTTTTATATACTATAGTAATTTATTTTAAATTCTTCTACATGGTATTTTAATTGATGTAAATTATTGCATATAGCCTACTATTGTTGTATATGGAATTATAATTGTTGTAAATACCTATTGTTATTTCTATAAACTTTTGACACTGCCGCTACAGGCGGAACACTCGTCATATTTATATAATTATGCTGGTAATAAAACTTATTTCATATTTAAACACTATTTATTACTTCACATCTTTCTTAAAACAAAACTCTAAACAAAGAACTGAGAAAAACTAAAACAATTACAAATCATCTGTTAATTTATATAATGTTCTTTTTCTTTTTTTTTTTTCCATAGAGGATTGTCATAGAGTATTATATTATTGCATTCACAACATACTCCCACCTTTTGAGTTATGGTTTAACTCAAAACATTAAAAAATAGTATATTGTTAAAAGATTAATCAACAAATTTTTGTGGAAGCTTAATTTGTCTGCCACTTCTTAAATATGTCACAATTTTATTTTCTTTTGTCACATTATCTTCTTCCAGGTGTAGTTCATGTTCATTGGTTTTTGTCACTTTTGGTTTAATCTTTTCTTTTAATTGTTCTTGGATGGTTTCTTCTTGCATTTCAAGAGGATATAGTCTTTGTATTGGTCTCAATAAACTTCCAAAAGCAGTCTTCAATTGCACTAATCTACACACTCCATCTCTACTAATGATAGTCTTTTCTATCAGTCCTATTGGCCAATCAATTCTTTTTTTATTTTCAACTTCAATCAGTACTAATTCTCCAACTTTCAACTGTCTGCCGTTTTTCTTACTTTTTAAAGCTAATTGTCCTAAATACTCAATCCTAAATCTTTTTCGCAATGCTTCTCTCAGGTGTTGTCGATAACGTACTCTCTTGTTAAGACTTTTTGTATTTACATGGTCACAATCTGGAACTCCAATTTCTTTTAAGTCATGTAAAAACATATTTGGAGTAATAGCAGTTAGGTCTGAAGAAGTTTCAGATAAATATGTCAAAGGTCTAGAATTCATGATACTTTCACAATCACATAAGATTGTCTCCATTTCCTCATAATCCAATGACGTTTTGCCCAAGGTTTTGCGTAGCAACTGTTTCATGAGTCGGATGAGTCGCTCCCACCATCCGCCCCACCATGCAGCAGAGGGAGGGTTAAACCTCCAGTCAATTTGTTGGCATGAGCTATATTTTAAGATAGCATTCCAATCTAGAATTTTAAATGCCTTTTCTGTACCTGTGAAATTGGTACCATTGTCACTATATATTATTGATGGTCTTCCTCGCCTTGCAATAAATCTTCTAAGTGTATCTATAAATGCTTCGACAGAAAGAAACTTTACTAACTCCAAATGAACAGCACGGTATACTGCACAAGTGAATATGCAGATCCAAACTTTACTGCCATCTCGTAGAAACAAAGGTCCCGCAAAATCAATTCCAACCACTTCAAATACTGCGGCATCTCGTACTCTACTTTCAGGTAAGGGTGGAGTGATTGTTTCTACATTTTTTGAATTATGTCTCTGACAAGGAATACATTTTTTCAAAGTATTACTTATTGTTTTTCTTCCTCTCAATATCCAATAGTTTTCTCTTAATAAACTTAAGAGACCTTGAACTCCCACATGACATGATCTCTTATGTATTGTAAGAATAAGAATATCTACAATGTCATGTTTTGATGGTAGAACAACAGGAAATTTAAAATTTTCCAAATCCTTTCTTTCTGTTAATTTTGTCTTTAGCCTTATAATACCATCAGCAGCCATAAATGGTGACAATGAAGCCAATTTAGGGTCCCTTATTCCTTCAAATGATTGCTGTTGAACAATTCTAATTATAAAATTGTTAGCTTCAATAATCTCCTTACATGACAAAACTTTACTCACACACTTTTCCTTCTTTGAGGGGTTACAATTATGAATAAATCTCAGCAACCATGCAAAAACACACACAATCTTATCAAAATCATTTGAAAAGTAATAAAACCAATCTTTTGGGTAATTATTACTTAAAAGTGAAGGTGTAGGTCCTTTCTTTTTTTCTAAAGAAATTAATTCTTCGTCAGGTTCAGGTTCATTTGATGGCCAGGTATCTTCAGGCAACTTCAACCATGACGGGCCCTCCCACCATCTGGAACTAATCAACCTGGAAACTGAACATCCTCTACTGGGCAAGTCTGCTGGATTCATAGTGCCGGGAATGTGCCGCCAAGATGTTCTGGAAGTGAGGCTGCAGATTTCTTCAACTCTATTTCTAACAAATACTCCCCAGTTTTCTTCTCTTTTAATCCAAGCTATTACTGTAGAAGAGTCACTCCAATAAAAAAATTTAATATTACATTCAAATTTGTTTTCATCTCTTAATTCTTGCACTACTGAAGAACCTAATCTAGCACCTATAGTAGCAGCCATTAGTTCAAGTCTGGGTATTGTCATCTTCTTTACAGGTGCTACACGTGACTTTGCCTGGATTAGCTGTAATTGAATACATGTACTAAGTTCAAAACGCATAAATACTGCTGTTGAGTACGCAAATTTGCTGGCATCACAAAATATGTGAACTGATACAGAAATGATTACGTCATCCACACCTTGTAGCCATCGTGGAATCTTCATCTCTTTTAATTGATCGAGTTCCTGAAACCATATATTGAATCGTTGTTTGATTTCTTCTGGTACTTCTTTGTCCCACCCACAATTATCTTTCCAGCATTCCTGCAATAATAACTTAGGGCATATGGAAATAGGACAAGTGAATCCAATAGGATCGAACAATCTGTGTGCAGTGGACAATATAACACGTTGTGTTACCAAGTTCTCTTCTAAATTTACTATTTTATGAAAACTCACAGAAATTGTGTCTTCTTTCTTGTCCCAGGTGAGACCTAGGACTGAAGCCTCTGTCTTGTCTTCCAGACCAGGTTCAGTATATTCCCATCCTCGCAGCTCAAACTTTCCCAAAGAAAATATTTGTATTGCTTCTGAAATGAACTGTTTCAAATCCCTTTCATTATTTACACCTGTAACACAGTTATCAACATAGAAACTTTTAAACAACTTTTCTATTGTACATTTAGAAAATTGATTGTCTTCAGCACACGGTACTAAATACTTCTGCAGGTGGTAGTTGATGACGGCATTGAGCAAAAATGGACTACTTGAGACTCCAAAAACAACTCTTCTATGTCGGAAAATCTTGAGTGATCCATCTGTGTTTTGCCACAGAAATCTTAGGAAATCTCTGTCCTCTTCATACAAACTTATTTGCAAAAACGCCTTTTTTATGTCAGCGATAACTCCTATTTTATAAAGTCGAAAACGTAAAAGCAAAGCTGGTATTATTTCAATTAAGTTAATACCTATTTCCAAACACTGATTAAGGGAATAGTAACCCTTTTCTTTAGACGAGGCATCAAAAACCGGTCTTACTGCAGTGGTGCTGTTTTCTTTTATCACTGGTCTATGAGGTAAATAGTGACCTTCATCCCATTTGCTTATTGGGATTTCCTCAATAACACCATCTTCCAGCCAATCTGAAAACACATTGTTATATACATTATATAAACTTTCATTTGTTAGCTTTTTCACTGAGTTTTCAAGCCTTTTTTTTGCAAGATTGAAATTTCTTGGAACTTCTGGGTGGTCTTCGGACCAAGGTAATTTGACTTCATAGCGTCCTTCTTCATTTACTCTCACAGTTTCCAAAAATTGTGTTTGAACAGAATGTTCAATTTCTTGTTTGCTTCTGGTCTGTAGTGGGTCTTTTATACCTAAAACATCCATTTCCCACAGCTTGCATATTGAATTACTTTGTACAAACATAGAAAGTGCTGTCATAGAACTAAATTCTTTACTTTCTTGAAATTTTCCTGTCAAAACCCATCCTAAATGAGTTTCAAGGGCTATAATACCACAATCTAGAACCTCTTTTCTTCCAGTTAGAAGTTTCCCATATATGTCAGCCCCAATTAATATCTCAATTGGACTGTCTGCATCCTGAAACAATTTAATACCTCTTTCCATCAGTTCATCAGTCCATCTTCCTGGTTTCAAGGCAGGAACATAAGTACAAATATTTATTTCACTAAGTGCCTTGAAATTACAAGAATATGTTTTATCTATACTTTGTAGTCTGACTTTGTAGCATGCATGATTGCGAGGCTTAGTGACCTCTCCTCCAAACAGGCCATGTAATAATGTTTCTTCACCACAAGTGTCATATTTCATTTTTTCAACAGTCGATTTCCTTATGTATGACCTCTGGGATCCACTGTCAAAAAGTAAACGCACATTGAGTTCTTTTGTGTCACTAACAGCCTTGACAACAAGAGTTTGCATGTAAACCTGATTGCCATTCACATTGGACAAGGAATTCTCAAAATTGGGCTCAGCTTCTTTTTCCTCGCATTTAGGTTTAATGTTAGACCTATTAAAATTATTCTGCAACTTTGAACACATAAGTGGTACATGTTTTCCATTACAAATAATACATTTAACAATAGCTCTGCAATGTTTACTTAAATGTCCTACTTTTGTACAAGAAAAGCAACACCTTTTGCTAGTAAGAATATTCTGCCTTTCTTCTAAAGACATGTCCCTAGCTTTAAAACAGTTTTCACTTAAATGACCACCGTCACAAAACACACACATCGATAACTTCGTCTTATCTGTGCTTACTGTAGACGTATTTGATTTTACATTTACAAGGCCAGCTGCTGTAACATTGCTGGTAGGCCTTCTTGTATTTTTAATATGCTTATCTTTACTTGCAAAGTCTCTTTTATATGAACTCGTAGTATTATCACCTGTTGATACTTTTGTTTTTTGTAAACCAAATCCCTGTTTAGCTAAGTTTATTCTTTCTTCTCCCTCCACTTCAATTTTCAAAAAATTCATTAGGCTATCTAGCCTACTTTTACTTTCTGACGCGGTCTCGTCCTGTTGAGAGTTAGGCCTACTTCTCTGCCAAGCTATTAATAAATCCTCCCTGAGACAAGATTCTACTAATGGGAAGAGCATAGCAGCGTACTTCTCCTTTGTTACACCTAAAGTTTCTAAACACCTTAGTTTTGACTCAATTTGATCATAAAGTGAGGAAATAGTAATTTTACTTTCACTGCTATTTAATGTTATTACAATTTTCAAGATTTCTCTTATGTAAAACTCTACTAACAGGTCATCTTTGGCAAAGCGAGATTTTAAATGTTCAATAGCCTGTTCATAACTACGTCCACATGGGGGAAAACTCTCGACAATTTCCCTAGCCTTAGTATTAGGGATAGTCGCTTGCAGGAGATACTGATACTTGTCATCAGAATCAATACAGGGGTCTTCATGGATTTTCTTAAATTGGCCCCAAAACGGCAACCAATCACTAATATCACCACCAAACTTTTTAAACTCAAGTGTGGGTAACTTAAATTTACGTTTTTCTACATTCACACTAGTATCTGTCTTAGGCCTAGCCTTGTCAATAGCCTGTTCAACTAAATACTCAACTATTTTAAACTTGCCTGAGTATTCATCGGCAGATTCTACCTCATTTTCTAAAACTTCAGTAGATGCATTTTCATTTAGTAAAACTTCAATAATTTCTCGGTCTAAGACCTCCAATTGATTATGTTTTTCACGTAATAGCTCTAAATTAGCTTTTAACAAAATCACATCATCTTCATTTTTTATGGATTCTAATAATGTATTGTGTAAACGTGAAAATCCAGTTCTAAACAATTTTCTTTTCTTTTTCAGAGCATCCATTATAAAATACTTACTAATGGATCATAGATTTTAACTGTAACCAAATTATTATCCTGTCACGGTCGCCATATGTTATTTCTATAAACTTTTGACACTGCCGCTACAGGCGGAACACTCGTCATATTTATATAATTATGCTGGTAATAAAACTTATTTCATATTTAAACACTATTTATTACTTCACATCTTTCTTAAAACAAAACTCTAAACAAAGAACTGAGAAAAACTAAAACAATTACAAATCATCTGTTAATTTATATAATGTTCTTTTTCTTTTTTTTTTTCCATAGAGGATTGTCATAGAGTATTATATTATTGCATTCACAACACCTATATTTACTATTGTAATTGATGAAACATTTAGTATAGGCCTATAGTATTTTAATTGTTGTATTCAGTTTTGTTATTGTAGTAAATTGTTGTATATAATAATAACAAAGTTGTAAATTGTTGTATGTAGTAAAAAATGAACATACAGTCCAATGTCATCCGTTCATTCAATTTCACATTTACGATAAGCGGTGTTGATAAAAGGCCTAAACCAACTGATTTCGTTTCTCCATCGCTTTCTATGTCTTCTCTTCCCCCTCAATCCCTTCTACCTTGCAGTGTTATATCTCATTCTGACAACATGACCTACCCACTGCAGTCTCTACAAGCAAATAGATTCTGTGACGTAGGCTTCTTGAATATGTCTCTGTATCTTCGAATATTCCTGTTTGTGTCTGTTTCTTGTCCTTCGATTTTATTCTCTCCCCAATAACCTCCTTAGTATTTTTCTTTATAACAACATGTATATGTTTCTTGTTTTCTCCACTTCTATTTTACTAACGTATGTTTTACAGTTGTTTTGTATAACTTGGATTTTCAAAAGTTTTAAATGTCAATGGTCGATGTGTTCGCGAGACACGGCTAAAAACATGAAGTTAACAAGCGCCCCCTTGCTTACCGTCTATATTGTATTAACAAGAATGTTAAAAAAACTGTTATTAAAAACATAACAAATCTTTTAAATTTAATTTTGACTCCCGCCGTGTTAATGACATTCCCAAATGTACATTTCACAACAAAGCTGTCATTGATTTCGCAAACGCCAGCATTTAGGAGGGGGAACATAACGTCTATTTCTTTGAATCGCTGTTCTTGTGGAAAGCTCGAATTTCCGTCTAAAGTATGCAAAGTCTAAAGAAAGTATGCAAAGTCTAAAAATAGACTTTACTAATTTTATTTTATTTATCTACTACATTTTTTAAGAAAAGATTCTAATCTTTCAAAAAACATTTTGGCCCCACAACAACAAAATATAAAATAAAACGTCTTTCTTGGGATTGTAGGATTGTGTCTAGACTCAAGTGAACAATGTGACAGAACATGAAATCCTTAATGGAAATAGAAAGGAGAGGATAAGCGTGAGAGGATAAAATAGAGAATATTAACATAACAGTAACTCTATGTTAGAGTAGAATCTGTCTCTGTTTGTGATGAAGAAAAAGCTAATGGACGAGATATTTTAGACTTTAGTACATATTAAGATAAGTTGACGATAAAGTGAGACCAAGCAAGGAAAGAGAAGGATATCCTTGAACAACGTTCTAAATAGGACAGCATTTTTCCTCGTCGTTGGGAAGGAAAATCAAGGGAAATACATTTTAAAATTATAAAAACTGTTTTATATAAATACAAACTTGACTTTAAAAAAATTATTTGTACAAGACTATAGTTACAATTGTATCGATTTCATATATATAGCATGGATTAAATAAAAAGCATTCACGTTTGAGATGTTAAGTTTCAATGTTTTAAAATTAGAATATACGATAAGGCCTAATATACTTACGAAATTATATTTGTTGCTTAAGATGTGTTCGAAACAACTTCCGAGTTGATCAAATACGTCAAAGGTATGTTTACAAATATGTTAAATTTATTCACAAATAGTTTTTTTTAGTTATATCATTAGGGTAACTATTTTTGAAGGTAAAAACAAAGTCTTAAATTAAATGTTTTGCTAATGGTGCCGACAAATGCTGCTACAAGCACCCACTTTTACACCGACAGATAGTTCATAGGTCGGCTGGATTCTAAAAAACATTCACGGAAGTGACGATTCTGTTTGCGAACGTTGCGATAAAGTCGACTGTGAAATGGCGGCCATTTTGCGCCTTTCTGAATAGCTCCAATGAAGGTGCCTTTTTTTTTTACTGAACCTCAATATTGCGATTTTATTAAAATGTGCGAAGGAGACATACTGCAACAACTAACCAGATAACTTGTCAGGCTGCAGTGGGTCTCTGACCACTACGACCTTCGAATGAAACGGGAGGGCTGACATAATACTGGTTGTCGCAAAGCCTTCCACCAGTTCTTTCTGCTTAGATGTTGAAGGTATAATGCGGACAAAGTAACCAAACACTTGGCCCTAAGAGAGGGCGATACGGGAGGTGGAGGGCCGGTTTGAGTCAGTGTAAATCCTTGTCAGAAGGGCCGATCGTCTGGCTATCAGCACCCCTCTCTATCATTCCAATGATGATTCTCGAGGATCTCCTGTCCGTACGTTGCTTAAGGAGACAATTGTTAGACTCCTGTTACAGAGAATGTAAAAGTAATTTTAGTTTTAATAAAGGTAATTAAATAAATCTAAACAACTTTGAAGTTTATATTATACACTGCTAGGAAGTGAAATATATAGTGTTAGAATTTTACACGACTAAGTTGTATAGTTTATACTGCTAGAAATATATACTGCTGGAATGAGCAATTTATAAGGCTACAATTTCTATAATGGTAGAATTATATACTGATAAGGTATACAGTATATACTGCGAAGATGTGCAGTTTATGCTAGTAAGATTAGTCTTATATACTGCTAGGATTTGCTGTTTATATTGCTACAATTTTATACTACATAGATATGTAGTTTTTACTGTTAGGATTTGCCGGTTCTACTGCTAGAATCTATATATATAATCTTATATACTGTAAAGATATGCAGATTATACTCTTAGGATTTGCCGTTTTGACTCCTATAATGTATAATATATTAGAATTATATACTGCTAAGATGTACAGACTATAATGCTTGGATTTCCAAGCATTTATACTGCTAGTATTTGTCGTTTATACTGCTATAATTTATTTACTGCTAAGATGTAAAGTTCGTACTGTAGAGATGTGATGTTTACATTGCTAGAGTTTGTGGTTTATACTGCGTGAGTCTATATACTTGTATAGAAACATGCTGGTAAAATGTACAGTATATATGTACTACCAGGATTTGCATTTTACAGGCCTAGGATTTATATACAGTTAGAATTATATACTAATAAGATGTGCCGATTATACTTCTTGGATTTGTCGTTAATACTGCTAGAATCTTTACGTTGCTAGAAATATATACTGCTAAGGATATACTACTGTTAGGATATGTATACTACTAAGGTTATACTCTGCTAGGAATTGCCGTTTATTCTACTTAGGATTTATATAATTATAAAAATATATACTACTGGAGTTATATTCTTTAAGGATGCGGAGTTTATTGTGCTAGGATCTATATACTGCAAATTCACATACCTCTAGAATGTAAAGTCATACTGTTAGGATTTATATGCTGCAAGAATTTACAGTACAGTATATTGCTAGGATTTATTGTCGAATGTACTACATCTACTTTCGTACCATTCATAGATATAATCAACTAATACTTTGTGATTCATTTTCCTCGGAGCAAATTTTATGCCCAGCTGATAGAAAATACCCTAAAGTTAGGCTTGCGTTTCCCTTGTAAAAACATATTTGGCAACCAGAGATGCGTAATAAATTAACGTGTTTGGCATCTGTGCGCGCGTTCTTGGCTTCCAAATAATAATACCTTAAAAGATTCTACAGTCAGTAAAAGCTAACATTTAATGATTGTGTGTTATGTTACAAAGAATTTCCATAAACGTTATTAATAATTCCCAACAAGATGTAATTTATTTTCTTATGTTTATAGTGTTTAATAAAAATTGTAAAAGCCGTTTATAGTTGCCAAAGTTATTAATTGCTCAAGTTTATTTCCAGGGTTAATTCGCTTGTAAGGTTTCATTATCAAATAAAAACATTTTCAAACTTTCAAATTTGAATAACTATAACAATGTAAAAAACGTTTTAGTAACAGTGAAATTCTGTAATAGGTTATTTTATTACTGTAAATGAGAACACAGTGTTAAAATACTGTATTTTATTATTACAACTGTAAGTGTAAAACCGTTGGTAATTATTTACTGGGAACGAGTAATAGTGATTTGATGAAATATACCTGACATAACAGTAAGTCTTCGGGAACAGCGAGTAATATTAACACTTATTTGCGTCAGCATAAACAAATATGAAAAAGTTATATATAATATATGAAAAAAATATATATCCTACAATACATCCTGTTACATACATTCGGTAAACAAACTAATGTCTATTTATGCATGAGGTAAACAATTCAAAGGATTAAACATGCCCTTATTTCTCCTTCCTCTTTGTTCCCTGCAACGGCCCAGAAACAGATGCAATTATATATCTGAAACACGTAATCAGTAACAAGGAAGAATTGTAAAACTTAGTGGCGATACCACAAGAAATTAAATTTGTTTTAAAAAAACAATAATGCTTAATGTTACATAAGGAAAGCAATTCAAACGTTACACGTTTTTAGCATGCTAGCAATGGTTGCTTTCAAATTATGTCAAAATAACATATAAACATAATATCGCGGAAAACTGTGGATGGATAGAGGTTTTAGTTTGTATAAACATCTTGGTTACTATCCACACGCTTCTACGAAGCTTGTAGTAGACCTAGAATTTGCACTCCACTGCCGGGTATAAATCGGCAAGGGAGGTATGTGTTTATTCTCCCAGTAACCGAGCAACACCCTTAGCGCAGTTCTCCAAAGTCGGGTAATACTCCGTAATGTTTTTTGTCGTATTTACTCAGAAGCCGGGTGTATTTTTCTGGCCTTCCACGCCTAAACAAACATAGTTTGGCATTTTTTTAATTATTAGGACAAAATCTTTTTTTGTGTTTTGTATTACCTTTGTACCAAACCTTATTGTTTTCCTAAGTTGGTGGTACAAGTAAAACGTATTAATAGAGCATCACTTCAGCAAGTACTAAGTTTCCATTGCCTCTTTGTGGAATATATTATTTATTTGTTTTGTTTCATTTTTTAAAGGTTAATAGTGATGAAGTTTGTAGTCTCTCTTTGGTAAATTGATTATTCATTAGTTTTGTTTCATTTTTTTAAAGGTTAATAGAGATGAAGTTTGTTTAAAGTCTTTCTTTGATGAATTGATTATTTATTTGATTTATTTCATTTTTTTAAAGGTTAATAGTGATGAAGTTTATTTTATAGCCTCTCTTTGGTGGATTGATTATTTATTTGTTTTGTTTCATTTTTATTAAACGTCAATAGTGATGAAGTTTGTTTTATAGTCTCTCTTTGGTGAATAGATAATTAATTTGCTTTCTTTTTTTTATTAACGTCAATAGTTATGAAGTTTGTTTAAAAGTCTTCCATTGATGAATTCATTATTTATTTGTTTTGTTTCATGTTTTTAAAGGTTAATAGTGATGAAGTTCGTTTTATAGTATCTCTTTATCGAAATGGTTATTTATTTATTTTGTTTCATTTTTTTTAAAGGTTAATAGTAATGAAGTTTGTGTGAAAGACTTTCTTTGGCGAATTGATAATTTATTTGTTTTGTTTCTTTTTTTTAAGTTTAATAGTGATGAAGTTTGTTTTAAAGTCTTTCTTTGATGAATTCATTATTTATTTGTTTTGTTTCATTTTTTAAAAGGTTAATAGTGATGAAGTTTGTTTTAAAGTCTTTCTTTGATGAATTGATTATTTATTGGTTTTGTCTCATTTTTTAAAAGTTAATAGTGATGGAGTTGGTTTTATAGTCTCTCTTTAGTGAATTTATTTGTTTTGTTTAATTTTTTTAAAGGTTAATATTGATGAAGTTTGTGTGAAAGTCATTCTTTGACGAATTGATAACTTATTTGTTTTGTTTCATTTTTTCTAAAAGTAATAGTAATGAAGTTTTTTTCAAGTCTCTTTTTGATGAATTGATAATTTATTTGTTTTTTTCAAGGTTAATAGTGATGAAGTTTGTTTTAAAGTCTTTCTTTGATGAATTAATTATTTATTTGTTTGGTTTCACTTTTTTTAAAGTTTAATATTAATGAAGTTTGTTTTATAGTCTCTCTTTGGTGAATTGATTATTTATTTGTTTTGTTTCATTTAGCTACAGTTTTGTGGTTTTATAGTAAGTTTTATGTCTCAATGGAAGATGCCAATGTTATGAGAAATATGCAGCTATTAGACGAGGATAAAGGTGTGCTATCAGAACTATCTGACTGTGAGGGAACTAGTTCAAATGGTTCTTTTGGTAATATGTTGGATTTAGGAAATGATGAGCTCGATATTGACGTAGACAATGACGGTGAGAAAAGTAAAGGCTATGATGTCAATAATCAGGATTGGGAAAATTGGACTGAGAAATAATATTTTCAAACATTTCTTTTTTTTAAATTCTGGTTACCGACCAGATTGCACCTCCTCAAAATAAAACAATACCAGAAAAAGATTTTTCCCTTCTTTTACCAAGTGAACTGCTTCAGTAACCGTAGTGAATTTTCAAGAAAGCAAAAACCTAGATCCTCATTATCTGATAACGATTGGCTTTGCCGTAATTACTTCCACACTCCATACAAGCGGCAAAAGAAGAACAGGGAGTGTTAGGTTTGCCCCATATGCCCCGTGCAGTCCTGCTCTGCATGTAGGATCATGTTTTGAAAAATTCCATGTGAAATATAAATATAAACATATTTTTAATAAAATATGTGATTTGTTTACATGTAAAATGTAATCCATAAACTTGAAACTTCTTTTATTATTAAAAAATATTGTATAAATGCAAAATATATTTATTATTTAAAACCTTTATAAATGACAGTGTAACAGATAAAAGGTTTTGTTACAAGCTAACGGAGCCGTAGCGCAGGCAACGTGTTGCTAGTGTGGAGAAGACGTGGCGAAGTGTACCTACCCGGGTTCAGAGTGCCGTGCCAAACAAGCGTTCTCACTGTTGGAGAGGAAAGGGCTAGGGGACGTTGCTAGTGTGGAGAAGACGTGGCGAAGTGTACCTACCCGGGTTCAGAGTGCCGTGCCAAACAAGCGTTATCACTGTTGGAGAGGAAAGGGCTAGGGGACGTTGCTAGTGTGGAGAAGACGTGGCGAAGTGTACCTACCCGGGTTCAGAGTGCCGTGCCAAACAAGCGTTATCACTGTTGGAGAGGAAAGGGCTAGGGGACGTTGCTAGTGTGGAGAAGACGTGGCGAAGTGTACCTACCCGGGTTCAGAGTGCCGTGCCAAACAAGCGTTATCACTGTTGGAGAGGAAAGGGCTAGGGGACGTTGCTAGTCTAGTTAAATTCAAATTAAAAGTCCAAACTACAATTAATTTTAAATATTAGTATGAAAAAAGTATATAACCATTAAAAATAGTAAAATAACAATTAAATTTATTTAAAAGAATCTATAGGTATAATGATCACAAATATGATTTAAACTTAAATACATTTAGGATATAAAATTTTTTTGAAAATATATTAAAACGAAATTTTGTATGGTGAAGCTGACAATAGTAATGAGTCTAATAACTTTAGTTTAAAAAGTGTAAAGTGCTTATTAACAAGAAAAGTGTAAAGTGTTGGTATAGATCGAGTAAAAACTTGAACTAGTTTCATTTTAGATATAAGGAAATGGAAAAAATACAAGGGTGATTAATGTTTCAATTTATTGAAACAATATGAGCAAAATAGTATCTCGATATATTTCTAGTATGAAATATAATCGTCAGATATTTGGGATTTTTGAAGGACAATAGAAAGGATGGGTTCACCAACTAACTCGAATATTGTCATATATTTTATTACATTCACAATAATATTTACAATAAAATTTCCCCTAAAATAACGACAACAATTTTGTTAACGTTTATACACTGAAGGAAATTAATAAAAAACACCTGAATCCAAACCCATATCTAATATGTGCATCAGACTGCCAGCGCAACCGGCGGCCGAAAGCGTAACTATAAACAACCCGGGACACATTAGCTATTCCTCTAAGTCTAGAACTGAAGAGGTCCACTTTTGTTTCACTTATGACTACAGAAAGCGACTATTTTATAAACAGTGGGACTGTAAGGAAATTTCATTTATAAAAAGTGGGTCAAAAAGAGGTGCGTGTGAGATGAAGCTGGCCAATGGAGACGCACTTTTAGTATAGGTAATGAATGATACCTCTTATCACATGCAAAGAAAACTTATAATTATAAAAATATACTCTACTCTCAAGTGCATAGACATTAAATGAAAGGAGTTCTTTGAGTGTAATCCCAAAGTACTAAGGTGTTAACATTTTTAACTCGGTATATGTACCAGCTTATTATATCTCGCCAGATTTCTTTTCTAGTTGTGTAGGTCACTAAAGCTTCAGAATAATCAATACTTTATTTGGTATCCTTGAAATACTTATATGAAAGGACCAACGCATTAAGAAGAATAATTAGTGCTCCATGTGTCCAAACAGGAAACTAAATTATAACAATGAAAAGTGAGCTGTGATTCTTCGGACCTCTTAATTTAATGTTCAGAAATAAACACATCCGTTAATGTCTGCTGTTTTCGATGCAGAGGGACGGAAACAATTTACACAGCTAAAATCACGGGTCCAAAAGTTAACAGAGTTCAGAGAAAACGTTGCTCGTACTTGTACGTGGAACACTATAAAAGTGTTTTAATACAAATTATAATAACAACTTGTAGCAACTGTGGCGTAAATGTTTATATTATATAAAAACAGCCTCTTACTACAAATTCAACTATTTTTATTTTAACCTAATGTACATTTCGATTACAAAGTAATCATCTTCAGAGCTATTTTAGAAATGACGTCATACCCTAATATAAGCTGGCAGATATTTTGGTTAAGTTATCCAGGCACAGACCCAACTCTGAAGGTAAACACTTGTTACTCGACTTTGTCCTTTGGGGGAAGTAACCCCTTTGAGTTTTGTTTAAATACAAATCTTATATAAAAACGATTGTCCGACTATAACTCAGAACGCAACAGACCAAGTGAGACCATATTTACAACATATGTTCGGTAGATGGGGGAAGTACGCGAATAATTTTATAGACTGATTTTTGGTGCCTCATAATATTATGTGACAGAAAATATATGTTATTGCTTTTGGTTTTTTATAATACTAGCTGAATCGGCGAACTTCGTATACCCTAAAATTCAATGAATGGCGTGTTAAAATTAGCTGTATTTTAGCATGATAATAGCTGGACTTATAGGAGTCAAACGAGAAATGCGCGACAATAAATATTCTTGATTGAATGTTATTTATTAAAGGTGCACTCGAATATACAAATTATATGTTTCTATATTGTTTGCAATGTGTTGAGAAATAATTTTAATTTGTTGAGTGTTACTTAGCAACTAAAATTTAGAATGAATTCGATAAAATGTCTTAAGACATGGAAAGATTAGCAATAATATTATTATGCTATTTTGGAACTTAAAAACACATGTTGAGAAAAATTGTTATTTCGTCATTAAGTTGTTTTGCTAAAAACCTATCGCCGTTTTATAGGTTAATATTTTTATGCTATAATTAATTAATTTAAGGAGGTCACATGTCCCTGTGACACCCTGACTACGGCCCTGAGACTTAATATGATAGGAAACTTCCCTGGAATGTACTCAACAATTTTCCAAAGTTTCATGATGATAGGATCAGTGGTTTAGTAACGCATAAGGCTCATACATACATTCAAAAGTATATACATACATACATACATACATACATACATACATACATACATACATACATACATACAAACTGTACATACGTACACACATACATACATACAGCGATGATAACCTTGATAGGTTTATCGCCAGGAAAAAAATAAAATAAAATAAAAAATACATACATAAATACGTACATACATACATACGTATGTATATACATACATACATACATACATACACCCATACATACATAGATACATACATACATACATACATACATACATACATGCATACATACATACATACATACATACATACATACATACATACATACATACATACATACATATATACATAACATGCATGCATACATACATACATACATACATGCATACATACATACATACATACATACGTACATACATACATACATACATACATACATACATACATACATACATACACCCATACATACATACATACATACACCCATACATACATACATACATACATACATACATACATACATACATACATACATACATACATACATACATACAAAAATACATACATACATACATACATACATACATGCATACATACATACATATATACATTCATACATACATACATACATACATACATAGCGAGTGATAACTACGGCAAAATGTAAGTTACAAATTAAAGTCGAAATTTAGATATTAGGGTAAATAAAAATTATTGACATACCGATATGTCAGCTCTCAGTTATTGTCAAGAAAACGCTTTTCCACCAATAGGTTATTATTTGTAATTCCGTGAGTACTATTAATTAATTAATAAATTCACCTCACAAACTAAGCTAAAACAGTTTTGACATATACATAGTTTGCATGTATACAATATTTTCAGAGTTATCAAATTCAGGAAATGTGTGGCTATTAAAAGCTGCATGCTTAATGAGAAAACATTAACGCATTGTAACGGGAAAATCCCTGGCGAGATGTGAGCGACCTGTCTCTATAAATATTCCAACAATGTACCTTTTTAATCCGCTTTATCTCGTCTCTTTGTGCAACTATATTTATCTCTGTTTACATTCATCTCTATGAAACCTGTTTAAATATGCAAAGGGCGGACAGCAATCGCTTGAAGCTACAAAAGTAAATTATTAGAAGAATGTTAATGCAAATTCTAAAAGTAAATATGTAAATACGGTAATGATTTACTATAGAGTGAAAGTTAAGAGGAAGGAAGTATGTAAATAAGGAGATTGCGTTGCCAAACTTGTAGCAATGTGGCAATAGTTTCCTTATGAAAACTAATTTCTACAGTTTCTCAAATTCGTAAATATGTGTAGCAAGTTGTAAACACATCTTAAATAAAATTTCAAAATGTTTAAAAAGGTGTAATTTTTTAAATAAAAAACTTCTTTTTTTTAGTAAACTTTACTGAAATGTTCCTTATAAATTTCAATCTTAAACAATTTTTTTATAACATATGATTTAAAAACTATTAATTTTACAAAAGCGAAATAATTCAAATCAGTTTTTTAAAAGCAGTTTCTTTATTTTTTAAATTATAAAATTTATTTTTAAAAATTATTATTAAATCTATTAAAAAATTTACCAACAATTGAAAATTCGGTAGAATATTATTTAAAAATATTTTAAACTCTTTTAAATAAACAATTCGTTTTTAATAAGTTAAAGAGTCTTAGATATATGATGACTTCAAAATGGCATTGTTTGGTGACGGAAGCAGAGTAAAAGGGGAAGATTAATAGTAGAACATCTTCCTGTACAATATTCCCGACACCCAACATATCTTACTTGAAATTTTAAAAATACCTTACAAAAAGTAATTTTCCAATAAACTTACAAAGGAAACTGAGACGTTAAAAATGGTAAAAAAAGTAGATGAAGAGAAAATGCCTCTTACTTCTTGAATATTGTAGCGCAAAGATAAAGCTGAATTGAGATTTATCTAATGTCCAGCATGTAGAACCACTACTCGACGAATCCTATTCAACTCGTGACTCACAGTAGGGGATCAGAGTAGGTTGGTATCACGGACCTCTATGTGAGGGTCTACTGACTTGACTAGGACGAGCAGCGTCCTCTTACCAAAGCCTCATTACAAACGGCTTTGCAGACCTAAACGAGACCTGTAGAGCCTGGCAAACCGGTCTGGTCTCGCTACTCCTAACGTAAGCTTTGCGCTTAGTTCCTCAAAATACGTTCACACTGCTTGCTGGCCTTACCGAACGGGCACACCCCAGGTTGAGTTTAATTTAAGACATACCCACGTGACTGCTTGGTCTTTAGGAGTATATTTTAACAACATTTACCATGTGTGCTTGTAAGAGAATTAAATATGGTGATTAAACGAAGAAAAGGTGCCGAAAGAAACCTAAGTACGAACTTCTACCCAAAAAGGCACAAAGAACAAGATCTATTTAAATGTACTTAGAGATACATGCTTTTCCAAAGATGACTTCTTATTTCCTTTAAAAACTGTTTGCGAAAAAGTAACCCATAATACGTTTTTTTAAATGTACTCATTAAAATTTTTAATTATTTTTTTCTTTCCTGTTTGTAAACTTGACTAATGGTTTTGAATAATTCATTGTTCTTTAAACAGTCTAGAGCTGGCCGCGAACGCAAACATCTGTCCTGATTGGCTGAGCTCATTTCCATTCATTTATCTTTCCCGACCTAGATTTTTACGTGAAGAGCTTCACACAACTTGCCTCATGGAATCCATTCAGCTGAGTCGGATGAACGGGTCTTGCACTGCGACCGCATCAGGATGTGTCCAAACTAACTAGCTAAAAGCATAATTGCACCGTATGAGCCCTAATAAGCAACATGTAAACATGCATCTCAGGCAGTATTGAGGGGGGGAGACTACACACAGCTTCTTTTAATGAGTTTCTTTTGGTTTCATCTGTTTTGTTTAAATAAATTCCTTCGGGATAATGTCATTCAACAAATAATATAAATTAATGCAGGTGTTTTATGCAATTTAAATAAAATACCACCAAGATTCAAATAAAAAAAATTGTACCTGCACTTCCAACAGCTATGAATATAATTATTGAAAAATTACTTTTCAGCATTTTACTGTAAATTTGCACTCAAAGAAACACTTCTAAGTATCACGAAAGAGATGTAAAGTTTTTTCTAAAAAACGTTAATTATTTAAGACTGGTTTCGGACAAGTAACTGCCATTAACAAGCTCTCTGCAATGGCTGAGAAACTCGGTACAATATATTCCTTATAGATTACCATAGCAGCTTTCGGGCAATCTGTAGCATCAGTGCGCAATGTGACAATTAGGCTGTATAAATTTGGCAAGAGGAGGGGGAGGAGCTTATACCAACCTAAACGTAGATTTAACAATGTTCTTGAAGAAAACAAGTTTTATTTAACTATTTTACGGTTGGAGTAATTATAAAACTGGTAATATGCAAGAAAAAAACGTTTTTTTCATTTTTCAAACAACATTTTCATGTTTCGCTTTAGTTTGCTATTTTTGGAAGAAGAAAATATTTTTAATAAAGAAAGATAATTTTCAATGATTTAAATCTTTATTGGCAGAAAAGATTATTAATGGGATATAAATTATCTTTTCATAATCTTGATGACGTGATTCGAAAACATCAATTACTTTTAAACGACCAGATTTGCTCTTCTTAAACCCAAAATAAAGTGGGTTTTAATATACAGCCTGTTTATGCTGTAGGTAGACAGTCAAACCAAAATAGTGTTCTTTTAGTAATAGAAAGGTTTAGGGTGTTAACTAAAATCACATCCTTGATGCTTTACGGTGTACTCTTTGGGTTCAAAGGTCGAGAGATCTATGTGAAAACGGGAGTCATAAATATGTCTGTATAAATACGGCAATTTAGTTACAACTTATTCTTCAATCTATTTCACTGCATAATTTCAATATTGCAAAACAATACCCAAATAAACCTAAAACAAAAAGGTTTATCACGAATATTGTCTGTACGAAACTATCCAAACAATCAGGAACGAATAAACTACATAAATACTTTAATTTAATTTTGTCAAATTTTAAAATATTTACAGCCACTGTATTTAAATTGCTTTTTACTTAAAACGTAAAGTCTACTTTAAAAGAAGAAATATTATTAATTTGGGATTATTGAACAACTCACTTGAAGGTTTAAGACGGATTTGGGCAACTTCCAAGAGTTTGAACGGTAGTAATTAGGCAAAAATTATAAGGAAAGCTAAGAGATCGTTTAACATCGACATCTCCATTTCCTTCACTATCTCGGTATGGATTTCAGTGAATGTAAAGTGCTTTGAAATTATTAACAAAAACCTGACGTGTTGGGGAATTAAACTCCACTCTCATTAGCTTTACAAATGCAGGACTCAGTGAACAATTCTCAACTCTCATTTTATATATTTTAATTCAAATTTAAATCCAGGATTTTAGAAACTCAGAAGGATTTGCGAGGTCCAATTAGTTTTTTATATTTTTAAAAAACAATTTGAAACAAAAACTAATATGCAATTTAGAAGTCATTGGAGGGTTTATGGGGAAAACGTTCGCTAATTTTAATTGTAGAATACATTCATAGATGGTACAGGACTAAAAGTTTCTGCAATAAAAATGTGGTTCATTATACCTCTTGGAATATTTTCGTTTCACGAGGGTCTTGATTCAATTTGTAAAGTATTTTTATTATTAGCTCTTCAACTAAAGAAAAATGAAATTCTAACACGTTGTTCCGTTATCTGGGTATTTTTAGAGCGTATTTGTTGTTCATAGAAAGAGGGAAAATAATCCACTTAGGTCGATAGGACAGATGTGTGCTGTGGATGGGTTAGGTTTTTTATCTAAGCTCCCGAGATATTTACGTCACGATACACGATCAGATTTGACTTAGTCTAGTATAATTTTAATTTGTATTATAACCAAAGTATAATGCAGACATACTTTAATTGCTAATTGACAGAGTGAATATTGTTTACATTACAAAGCCAATCTTAGGTATTAAAGCTGTGGTTTTTTCACTAGGATTTGGGTTTTGTCTACTGGGAAAATAACTGGTGTCGTTTCGGATAATTCATTATTTGCTATTATACTTCACGATATTATGTAGTACATCTCGGCTTCGATTTTGCGAACACTGAGTAAACGAGTTTCCAGGTAGAAATAATATAAACAGGACATTTTTACTCCCGCAATGTTATATATATAAAGTAATTGTTCATTCTATAGAACAGTAGTTTTCTTAAAAGTAGTTTTCTTTTTTCTCTCCAAATTTCAATTTTTTTTTTACATAGTCCGGGTTATCCGAGTTTTGATTATCCAAGACACTCACGGTCCTCGGATTACCGATGGTCTCATTACCGATAGGATTACCGATAACGAAGGCTCTACGGTAGTAAATGTTCATTAAGTCTAAACAATAGTAAAAGTGTTTCCAATTAAAAAATTTTTAGTATCTAATATTCACAGATCTGTCATTAAATCTAAAGTGACTAACTAAAGATTCAATTAATAATTATCTATATATAATAGACACCCACAAACGTCCACAGATGTCACCCAAAACCTCCCACAGAAGACACTCAAAACCTCCCACAGAAGCCACCCCATCCTAATACAGAAGCTACACCCAACCTCACACAGAAGCCACCTAAAACCTCCCACAGAAGCCACCCAAACCTAATAAAGAAGCAAACCCCTTACTTCCCACAGAAGCGACATTCAACCAGCTACAGACGCCAACCACGACCTTCCTTAGAAGCCACCCATAGACACCACCTACTTCCTCCCACAAAACCCACCCACAACCTTCCAAAAAAGCCACCAAAAATCTCCCACAGAAACTACCCCAACCTCCTACAGAAGCAAACCTGAACCTCCCACATAAGCTACCACCAGCATTCTCCCGACTCCACCCCCAATCTTCCTCACAAGCCATCCACAACCCCCCCAGACACCACATGCTACCTCCCCTAGATCATACCCATAGTCCCACTCAAAAGCCACCAAAACCTCCCATAGAAGCCACCCCATTCTCCTACAGAAGTAACCTCCAACCTCCCACAGGAGAGGCCCCCAACCTTCTACAGACGCCATCCGTAACCTTCCTCAGAAGCCACCCTCAACTACCCACAGACACCATATACTACCTCCCACAGAATCCACCCACAATGTTTGAACGGAGAGAATTTAGAAAAATAATAACGAAAGCTAAAAATCGATTGAAATCGACATCTCCATTTTTTTCACTATCTCGGTATGGATTTGAGTAGATGTAAAGTGCTTTGAAATTATTAACAAAAACCTGACGTGTTGGTGAATTAAACTCCACTCTCATTGGCTTTACAAATGCAGGACACAGTGAACAAGTCTCTGCTCCCATTTTATATATTTTAATTAAAATTTTAAATCCAGGTTTTTAGAAACTCAGAAAGATTTACGAGGTTAAATTTGTCTTTTTTAAATATAAAAAAAAAAAATTGAAAAACTAATATAAAATTTCAAAGTCATTTTAGAGTTCAAACGAAAAAACGTTATCTAATTTTAGTTGTAGAATATCTTCATAGATGGCGTGTCACTAAACGCTTCTACGCAATAGAAGTAATCCATTATGCTACTTGGAAGAATATTTTTATTTCACGAGAGTCGTGATTCAATTCATGAAATATTTATACTAGTATAGAACGATGTAATTCTATCAATCCTCTATCACGTTGTTCTATCATCTAGGTATTTTTAGAGCAGATTTATTGTTGGTAGAAAGAGGGAAATAATCCACTTAGGTCTCTAGGACAAATGTGTGCTGTAGAAGGGTCAGATGTTTTCTCTAAGCTCTCGATATATTCACTGTTATATCAAGCTACACGATCAGATTAGCCTTCGGTAAATATGATTATAGTTTGTATTTTTACCAACTTATAATACAGACAGACATTGTCACTCTGATAATTGGCGGAATACAATTTGTTCACACTATAAAGCCAATAGATAATTAAAAGTGTCAGTTTTAACAGCTTTTCATATATATTAAATATGTTTATATGTTTTCTTGTAATATAGTTAATAAATTAAAAATATTTCAAAAACAAGATTACTTTAATGAATATATTTATTCTATAATATATATTAATATATAAGAATAAATATATTCAATAAAAATATTCTTGTTTTTGAAATATTTTTAATTTATTAATTTTTGTATATATATATATATATATATATATATATGTATATATATATATATATATATA
>JBAIZL010000008.1:13595787-13608287 GCA_036971475.1 Prosapia bicincta
ACTTTAATATTAAGTTATTATAAATAATATTTCAAGTGATTAATTAGTAATATTCTATATATTCAGTGTTAATGAAATGCTATTTTACAACAAATGTTTCACGTGTTAAGAAAATTCTACACAATGTTTAAATACACTATGCATAATTTACTGAAATATATGACTAAACTACCATCTTCACAAAACCATGCAGAATCATTCTACTGAAGTCTAATATTTATTAATTTTATTGATTCTGGAGTCGAAACAACACAGGCAGAAATAACATATTTGCTAAAATTTCAAATTAACTTGAAAGAAAAAGTTACTTTTTTCTGGAGGTAAACTTTAATAATAGTTTACGATTACTTAGTAATTTACTACACATTCATTGATATGGAAATGCTATCTTAGACGTTAGTGCACGTTTGTCACGTGGTAACAAAAGTCTACATAATGTTAACTCAAGCAAGGAAGTTAAACTAATATCCAATAAAATGTCTCGAGGCGTATAATATTAGAATAATTAGCCGTGTTGTTTGAATGCTCTCACGATACGCGACAGTTTTAGCGACACGTTTGTAAACTTGGGCATGGCGAGGTCTAAATGCCCGTGTCATAGTTACTAACGATTATATTGCCTTTGGTCCTAATTACGTATTCATAGTTAACAAATGTATTGCGTTTGATTTCACTGTGCAAATTACTGGGTTGTGTGACCTAAAAACGACCTGTCGGGGGTATTTTGGTTTTATTCAAATTATTTAAGAATTTTACAAATTTTACCCGAAAATAAAATTTTAATATTTATTTCTTATTATTTACATGCAAAAGAAAGAATATTTCTAGTAGGAAATAGCCACTTCTCTTCATTGAGCTTAGGCGTCTCCGGCAAGCATGTGACCCTGTCTAAGCGACGCGAGTAGTTTTTCTCCGACTATACTCTGTAGGTCGTGGTTTTATCGATCCCATCAATAAAATCCATTCCCTAACCTTCTTAGTTAACGTGACAGATCGCCTTCAAGCTAAATTGAAATATCTACAGTTCATAGAACGTTCCGAATGATGGATATGTTCCGAAACGCGTCAGCTAAAGTGAATAATACAATGTCAGGAATGACAGATATTTGTGATACTCAAATTATTAGTTTAGAACCTACAACTTTATAATTATAAACATTATTTTTTATTTTAAAATAAAACAACAAGAAGGAAATTAACCCATTTATTTCCAATACAGTAAAATAAAAGTAGCAACCTGAGTTTATCCTCTCCACAGCGGGAAGATTCCACCTGCTGACATCCACAATAAAACCAAACTGCTTTATTTCCTGGGTAATAAAATGCGAGGTGCCTTATTACCTTTGTAAATGCCCCCCCCCCCCCCGTTGGACACGGTATATTCGAACAACCCCAGAGGGGAGTCTTACACATCTCCCTTTTCATTTTCTGCAGTAAGGCAAAGGAATTTTGTGGAAAAAAGCACTCAACATTAAAATTGATACAAACGTCGACGCATTTTGTTGTTATTTAACGAATACAAAAGGTAAAAGGGATTGAACGGTTTTCTAGTTTTATAGCTGGGAAATCTGCCAAAATAGCAAAACATTACAGTAATAGTCTGGAATTACAAGAACGTTGTATGGGAAACGTTGGTTATGTGTGTGTGTGTGTGTGTGTGTGTGTGTGTGTGTGTGTTTGTGTGTGTGTGTGTGTGTGTGTGTGTGTGTGTGTGTTCTGTTTATGTGTTTAAGCGGTTTCTGTTAAATTAAATATACTTAATCGAATTACCTGCTACAAGACAATAATCACTTACGTTTCTAACTATTATTTTGCAATACATAATTTATTATCTTTACATAGAATCCTACTTTACAACTTATCAAACGCTTACCGATTTTCCTAACTTTTCCACAAGCTACAACAGTCTACAAACTCCAAATATTTAACAGACACAAATTCTTTCTTCAATTTCATCAAGAAACGATATAAGAGTATAAGTAAACAAGTTAAATTAAAAAACTGAAATATCAAAAAACATTTTTCAAAAGTCGAGGTATGTGAGGCTTTGTAAAGTAAACATATCTCTGTTACCTTCATATAGAGACATTTCCGTTGTGCAATAACCGACAAGATATGTTTAAGCCTGGAATATGTTTTGCTTTAGGGAATTGTGATTTCCCCGAGGGAAACTCTGATGACACGATAAATAGGATATATTTTCTTCCCTTTACATGTTTACCCTGATATTATACCTCGACATTCTTTTCATGTCACGAGGGTTTGTATTTGTTTTAACGACATTTATCTGCTTCAAAATGTGGAAGGGATTTTATAAAATTATAAAAAGAAGGTATAGATATGATCCGTTGTAAACTTTTAGATTTGAAAGCAGATTAAAATATTATAAAATCCATAGATTGTTATTTTTTAAATTGTACACTTCTTGTGACACTCCTGAACAAACGCATTGTAGAGGGAAAAACCTTCGAGTTGGCGTCAAGCTTCAACACAACTATATAGTTGTATGCGTGCGCTGTATATAAATATTTTTGCTTGAATTAGATGATAACATACGGTTTCATAAAACAGCTAAGATTATAGGTTATACGGTATTACAGCTGTTTAAACACGTACGTTATGTTACTTTATATACTGTTCATTACTAGGTTATAATGTTACTATTTAATATATGTTATCAATTAGTACATATATTCATTTATGTTTCAACTAACTTTTGTATAGTTAGTTAAATTATCTATTTAGTGCTGTGTATATTTCCTGCTTTAATTCCAACCATCCTAACAACACATTTTCTGGTTATGTACTAAAACTCCCAAGATGTCTAAGCTCGCTCATTCACCACTGTAACTCCCAAGATGTCCCTCCCACCACACTCATCCCCCACTACGACTCCCAGGATGTCTCAGCACACTTATCCACCACTACAACTCCCAAGATGTCCCAGCATACTCATCCACCACTACAACTCCCAAGATGTCCTAACAAACTCATCCACCACTACAACTCCCAAGATGTCGAAACACACCCTTACACCACTACAACTCCGAAAATGCCCCAGCACATTCACCCACCACTACAACTCACAAGATGTCCCAGCGCACTCATCCACCACTACTATTTCCAAGATGTCCCACCACACTTATCCACCACTCTGCAAGCATCTTTCTGCCGTTACAAAAAATCTAACTAGAGATTTTAAGACAATTTTCCGTCCTTATATTTTATTATAATTTGGTTTAAAAATAGTTAATATATACACCTAAATTATATTTTTAAAGGAAGTTCTATTTCCTTATAAATTCAAATTGACTTTTTCTTCCAGGATCCAATCTCTTGTTCCTCTCGAACATTACCCCCCCCCTCCGAATATCAGTAGAACCGAAAGTTTAGGTTATCTACCTAAGCGAGAGCTCATCCACTAAGTAGCTTAATTTTAAATACTCTCAGCTACTAAATAGCGTATTTTTAAATAAACCTTATTACTAAGTATGCGTATGTGATATAAAGACTTTAATGTAGATAGTATTAATTTAACACTAATTTAGCTGATATCAACACCAAGTTGAAATTCAAACTGGGAAAATATCTTACATTTTAAAAATTTAATTACATATTAAACCAAGAGTTTATTTAAGTAGTGGGTTAAGATAGAACATGTAAATACATTACAGTACCCGGAACCTAGCGCTACCTGGCGGCATTATATTGAGTTTCGTTTTACAGCTGCAATAAACCTCAAGACATTCAGTGATATTACGCTAGGAGTACGCTTCTAGAAAGGAAGGCCTGGGTTTAATGTACTTGTACGCAAGCTAATCTGTACGGGAACCTGGATGTGACAACAGGGAACATACAAGTTGTAGTAGCACATAGCATTGCGTTGTTGACAACAGTAACTTAAATAAATTAAAGTAGTAGTGTTACTGATGTTGACGACATAAGTAATTGAAACGTGAATGATAATAAAATAGATTGTTTCGTAAGTTCAGTTATTTATTTGTTTACAAGTTCATATGGATCAGTAGGCCGGCAGCCTAAGGGAAGTTTTATAGAGTAGAAAACACAAAAGGGCCTGATGATCTAGGCTCTCCAAAACTCATCAACTCTGAGATATGTGATAATGCTAGGAACAGGATAAACTGGTTCTACTACCTCTCTGGATAAACTACCCTCTCTACTGATATAGTTTCCAGTTTTTTTGTTTTATTTGAAAGAGAATATTAGATCAATAAAAATATCATTTGAGAAGGAAGGGAGTGTGTCGGGTTATAAAAAGAATTGAGATATGAACATCCCTTTAGGAATCGAAGAAAGTTATGTCAAAGTACTTGCCTCTGAAGAATGTTGCTTTACAACCGAAATGTACCCAAGATTATTATATATTACTAGGGTTGTAGGATGTTTTGAAGTAGTTATTGACTTTAAGGGTGGCAGCGTGGTCAAGTGTGAAGAGCATTTGACTGCAAACCTAAACCTAAGGTTCTGATTCGATTCCAGGTATGGCCAAAGATTATTTTGGGGTTTCACGCCCTGGGTCGATTGGACCTGTGAAATTAAGGTCAAACCTAGGGTAATACTGGGCGGTTGAAGCATTACGCTGGCATAAATATCTTCTTTGGATTCCGTGTGGCCCAAGTAAGAAACTACCTTTCTCGCATAAACCATGGCGATTGTATGGAAAATTCGTTATTATTACTAATTATTATGACGTTTTGCAAATGTAAATAAATGTAAAATAGAAATCATAGGAATAATGTAATGTTTAGACCTTAACGGACGGCACCAAGTAGGTTTATGATGAGCGTATTCACAGTAGGAGTTTTAACCATGTACAGGGAAAATATGGTAATTTCATACACTAAAGGTATGCGCCCAGTAATTCGGCACGGTCGGGCGGCTGTCACAGTAAATTAAACAAATTATTATCCTTGAATCAAACGTGTATGTGCTCATTTGGTCGGTTCTGCCGGCCGGGCAGGCTCTGCGCATCTTCCGCCGTTTTAAAAAGGAGAGGAAAAACTTCAGAACATTTCCAAAAGGATGACTCATTGGCACAAAACGAAACCTTTACGTTTGGCCACAACTCATGAATGTTTACTACTATTAAATTCTGTGTACAGGTTTTTAAATTGTGCTAATTCTGGAAACCTTTATACATTGCTTTGCATATAAAACCCGCCTGCTCTTTAAAATTTTTATACAGAACAAGCAATATAATTTTTTTTAAAGTCAATTCCTACGTAAATCAACAAAGAAATATTTAATTTATTTTATTTTTATTTATAATTACATATATAAATATGTATATACATGCGTCAGAATAACATATTATAGGCCTATTAAGTGAGAAAATAGACTGTGAATTTCCTTGCAACTTTCCATTTCACTTTCTATGTATGGTGTTGGACTATTATTTTTGATTGTTACTATTTATACGCTTTTTTCGTCACTTGAGTAGTAGTTTCTTTTTGCTTTCCTTGCTCATCGTTCATTAGTGACGCGAGGTTGATAGCAATAACCCAGTTCTTTATTTTATTGTTTTCATTCATTTTTAATCCTAGATCATTATTTATACTGTGTGGTAGCTATAGTAAAAGTTTAAAGCTGTACAATGGAGGTCTCGACGACGACACAGATATTGGCAAAAGAAAAATCCATATACATCTTTGAAATATAGATCTCTAGATATGGGTAAGTTTTCTCAGTGCCAAAGCGCTAAACTTGAAACATGGAGATACTCATTTCGAATCCGACCTCATCAGAACAAATGACTGTAATAGTACTCATCATTACTTTAAGTGCTGTAATAGTAAGACTATTTACAGCAAATATCTAAAACTAAAAACTAATCAGTTCAAATAAAATTATTTACAACACAGACACGCAGCAATCAAATGTGTGGATGGCGAGAGGTCCCGCCTATTAAGCGCACTCACCTTTAAAAATCCCGTCCGTCCCGTTTCGTCGTGGTGCTCGCTCAGCTTAATAAGTATGTTTATTTCTCTTTTTAGTTACTTTAGTTAAGTACGTAATAGAATGTGATAGATTTTCACGTCTTAACTTACACTTTTTAATTGAAGTCCACAAATTATATTTCTTCTTGACAAAAAGTGATTAGCATAAGAAGAAATACAACTTCTATACTATTAGAGATTTACTAGTACTATGAACTTTTTTTAAATACCGACTTTTTCCTAACTCAAACGTTTCCCTGTCTATGGTTGAACAATATATAATGGTTGAAATGATGACATATTAACTAGTTGTCCAGAATAGAATCTCTGTGTAGGCTGTTAAAGTCTTTTTTCTTAATACCACTATACAAAAACGAAACTATATCATTAAAAACTTCATGAAACATTTAGTAGATTCAACTTGTCAGCTCTCACGCTGAGAGGTTGTATAATACAGATTTATGTTTGAATAGATAAATTGAAGAATAATAATTATATATTAAACTAAGTTATTTCACGTTTTTGTCTATATGAAAGAGTTTACTAGTTTTAAAACATAAAACATGAACAGAAAATACCCATCCAAATGTAACTTTGATATTTTATGTATTTGTTGGATATAAATAGATTTACAGTAAAAACTGTAGCGGCAACGAGACGGCGAGATTCATCTATAAATGAACAGTTCTCAAGTGTAAAACTTGGTCGGACAAATAACGCCACAACTTTACACTCACCCCAGAGTTATGCTCCATAGTTGCCCCAACTTTCCAATTGCGGCCAAGTGGTTCCGACGTTTGGGGCTCATCGTATTTTATATTTCAGATGTTTTTGTTGCCCCTTTTCCAAGTAGTCAATCCTTTTCCATCCCATAAACTGGTGCTGCTCGCACAAAACTTATTACTTTTTATATAACTCTAAATTAATCTCGGAGAGCCAGAAATTCCGTTTCGAATTTATATATTGTTGAATTTTCGGACTTGCACATAGCAGATCTTACTATACTGTACTTTGTCAGTGAAATATAGTTGATAGATTATTTACGAAAAAACTAATCAAATTACAATTCATAAATAAAAGCTTTTTCAAGCTCATTTTAACTACTATTTTTACTAATTTCATCATACAAGTTTTTTTCTGTCGAGGAAATCAAATATTTAAACTATACTAAATTATTTTAGAAATGTTTTTGTACAAAATACCAGTTAGTGTTATCGGACGGCAGAATTGTTAACTTAAAGGAATGCAGTTATTAGAGGTTTAATATGACCTAGATAATGTAGTTGATTATAAAACAATGTAGTTAGCAAACTCTTTGTAAAAAGTTACTGAATACCAATTTTATATAATGAATAAAATTGAAATCGCTTCTTCAACTAACGTCGGTTCTTATAGAGTGTTAGATGTGCCTAAGAAAGTTTCAATTCATAAAATAGAAATAAACACACACACACACACACTCACACACACACACACACACACACACACACACACACACACACACACACACACATATATATATATATATATATATATATACACTGCAACATCGTTATATTTAATTACTGTAGTAAGATTTATTGCAATATAAATTAATATATTTACAGTTATTAACTGTAAAACATATTTTGTAGTGACATTTTTTGTTATAAATGTACAATAAATAAAGTAACATAACCTACGTCCTAAAACAGCTGTTCTACAGCATAACCTATAACGTAACATCTGCTGTTGTATACAATCATATGTTATTAATTTAATTTAATACAGGACACGTAAACTACTAAATACTTGAGTTGTAACGTGTCGACAATTCGAACATTTTAACCCGCACAGTTTTTGTGATCAAACGCGTCAAAAGTGTTCACTCAAATAAAAAAAATTTATTAATATTTTTGAGATTAAGATAAACAGTCAAACATTCAGATTTCATGTACAAAAGGAGCCAAGTTTGAAAAGAATAAAAACTCTGATTGTTTTGCCGGAAATAGCCATCGTGATACCCTTAAAAGCCATTATCTAGAATAAACTGCTTCAAGATAAT
The DNA here is from genome assembly GCA_036971475.1 of Prosapia bicincta. Lineage (NCBI taxonomy): Eukaryota > Metazoa > Arthropoda > Insecta > Hemiptera > Cercopidae > Prosapia > Prosapia bicincta. The sequence goes on from JBAIZL010000008.1 coordinate 13,603,789, forward strand.
AGCGTCACCGATTTCGCTAAAGAAGATATCAATGATTGGCTAAATGTGATGCTCTGTCTAATGATTTATTTTTACATTCAAATACAAGAGATTATAATTTGAAAAGCTATTGTTCTCGTCCCCGTCAGCGCTGCTGGATATTGTGGAAAGTTGAAATCATTAAACCTCTATCATGAATGGATTGTCTTTAAAATAGCGCTACTTAAATACTAATGTGTGATGCAAGAGATTTGCAGGTGGTAGAGAAAATATTCCTATATATTAGGTATAAAATTCGGATATGCTGATGTAATGAGGCATAATTGCTATATAAGACTGTGGTTATTTGTAAAGATGTAACCAGGGAAGTCAATAATCATGACTTCCTAGACTACGTTTCCTACTCATGACCGCGTTACATTTCCGAATATTCTCACGTAAGGGCGAATCTATAGTAATGGTTGTCGTTAAATGTTGAATGAGAAGTTGATTATCTTACAAAAAGAACGACTGACAAAGACTTGCCTTTAACGACTTCGGTAGAGATTTAAACGACTTTGTCGATGTGTGCTGGCAGTGGTGAGAGGAACGCTCGACATACATGATAGAAACCATCTATAGATGGTTTTTGTGTATTATTTCTAAGATATTGATCATGAATAGGTGCAAGTCACAGATTGGGTTTGGGAATAACCTTTGTAATGGTGCAAATATAATCATCCAGGAGTCTAACTGTTTAATGAAGAGCGTATCTTAGGTTTGTAGGGGATTTTGTGGTTCAGATACTTGGCTTTCTACTCGTGAAAGAAATACCACTTTTCGTCGAGCTTTTAACAACTTGTGCGGCAAGTTAAACGGCGAGTAGCTCCACACTGTAGAAAAACCTTCTAATAAGACAAAACGTAAGAGTTTGTGCAAACATGAGTCATTGTTAGGGCAACGTTTAAAGGCTCTAAGTTTAATTTGGTGCGTTGAAAGATAAATTGGGCGTTTTTGTGTAATGTTTCCTCTTTCAGTACAAAGAGGAATAAAATTGACCTACTATATTTCTGAGAGTCGGTTACGTTGATCACGACATGAATTATAACTTATCCTTTATAAATTATTAACTTAAATTGAACATGATAAAAATTATAAAAAAAGACAACCCTGGATATTTCGAAATAAACTACTCGAAGAAATTGAGAAACTTCGATACCATCAAAGATATTTAATTTACAAAAACGCATTTAAAAAAGTTAATGAATAGATAGCTGGCTGTAGCATTTCACAGCCTAACAGATCGCCGACAAGCCCACAATTGGTTTAGACCGTTAAAACCACAGATCTGAGGTTTAAGGAGGCTTGATAATTAGATCTCTAGTAACGCAAGAGCCTGCACACGTGACCGTTTTACCGGTCGCTTTTAATTGTTCTAGCTTTGAGCTTTGGGAAAGATATTTACCGGAATAGGGAAGGTTACAGGAAGACTTTTAGTTTAACAATAATTTTATTAATAAAAAACACTTTATTAAAAAATATAGTATTACAAGGATTATCACTACAACACAAAGTTAAAAACCTATCATAAACGATAATATTTCGTGAAAAAGTTTAATATTTTTTCAATTTTTTAATATAATTCAATCGCTTTATTTTAAAACTATCTTTGAAAGGTGTTCGTATGATTTCAGACGTATCGTATTGGATTGGCAGAATCCGATAAGTGCCTGATCTGTCTGATCTGTGCACGACGCCAGATGCTTCAACACCCATCTGGGTGCTGGTGTTGGTTATGGAAAAATAAGTAAGGTTTGAGAAAGGAAAATAACTATTAGGGATTGGATTATTATGTGTGCAGAGCTGGATCGACCGAGTTGGGAATAATAGATGAACTCATACATAGAGATGAGGAGGGATAAGGAGGACGTTAGATAAGAGGAACGAAAAGTAGAAAAATATAGATAAGGAACGATAAGGGAAACAGTAGAGATGAGGAATGGTAAGTGGAAAGATTAAGATGAGGAACGATAAGGGAAACTGTAGGGATGAGGAACGGTAAGTGGAAAGATTAAGATGAGGGACGATAAGGAAACGGTAAAGATGAGGAACGATAAGGGAAATAATGGAGATGAAGAGCGTTAAAGAGAAAGGAAACCTTGAGACTATAAGGATTAGAAACCTACTTTTATAAATGTTAGGCCTCTGAGACTATAGAATCTACTAGGCCCTTGCCCCTACAAACGATATAACCCCAGCCACTATAGGCGTTAGACCGGTGCGGTGACACTATAGAGGTTAAATCCGTGTAGTCTATTTACTAAATCTAGAAACCTGCGGCCTTGAAGTTACACCATTTCACTACGGAAGTTAGACCTCTGCCAGTATAGAAGTTAGACCCCTGCACCTATAAAAGTTAGACCTCTGTCACTATAGAAGGTAAACCTATGACACTACATAAGCTAGACCCCTATTACTATATAAATTAGACCCCTGTCGGTATACAACTTAGACCCTTGCCACTATAGAAGTTGCCCATGCCACTATAGAAATTAGACATCAGCCACTATAGAGGTTAGACCCATGCTACTATAGAATTTAGACCCCTGCCCATATAGAAGTTGTATCTCAGGCACTATAGAAGTTAGACTCCTTCCACTATATAAGTTGACCTTTACCACTATAGAAGTTGAAACCATGCCACTATAGAAGTTGGATCTCAGCCACTATAGAATTTAGACCCCTGCTCCTATAGAAGTTGGATCTCAGCCACTATAGAAGTTATTCTCCTGTCACTATAGAAGTTGACCCTTACCACTATAGAAGTTGAAACCCTGCCACTATACAAGTTGAATCTCAGTCACTATAGAAGGTTATCTCCTGCCACTATAGAATTTAGACCCCTGCCCCCTTAGAGGTTAGAGCTCTGCCACTATTCAAGTTAGACCTCTGCCACTTTAGAGGTTAGAACCCTGCCACTATAAGCGTTTGATCACTGACAATGTAGCGTTAGAGCTACGCTATCATAGAGGTTAGACTCTTGCCACTGTGAATACCAGTCAGAATGTTAAATATGAAACCTTTCAGTGAAATTTTAATTCAAAAAATAAATTTAAATTATTTAGAATGTTTATAATGAATAACAAATAATTCAATATAAATCATAGTAACTATTACTCCACAATATCTATATAATAATGTGAGTTAGTCAACACGATTTCTTAATGAATTATGAAACATATCTTTGGATCGAGTAAAAAATTAGTTATTCGAATATATAGTTCTATCTTTATCATGCTAGCTTCTCCGTTTCTAAGGTAGGGTTTCAGATGTCAATAGACACAGATAGTTCTGGTAGACAGAGGACAACGAGTCCACTACAAGGTGGTAAAGTCGTTGTGGAAGGAATATTACAGTAGAGCCTTCATGGTCCGAGCCCCGATTAACCAAGTTCCTGATTAACCGAGTTAATACAAATACAAATTGAGTACATACGTTTCTGTTTTCAGCATGATTTTAGACCAGTGACGTAAAAATACGTTTTCCATTTTACCTAACTAAGAGCAATTTCGTATATGTAAAGTGTATGAAAACCTATAAAGGAAAATGTGTCTTTTGCATTTTGTATTTCTAGCTGTATGATATTGTTTCAGTAGAGGATTACATTTGTATACTGCATTACTACTTTGCCTTAAGATTTCTAATTGACTTTGATACATTTCGTGTTAGCCGATTTCTCGTTAAACCGTAATACTTCGGTCCACATTGCCTCAGATAACTTATGCTTTTCTGAATATTGATCCTGCAAAGACGTTGACAGATAAAACAATAAAAAGCTTTTTTTCAAAATGCAGAAATAAAATATTTAAAATTCAAAAGTTTGTGATAATAGTTGAAAATAAATTCAATGATATTTTTTTCAGAATATGTAGTTTAAAGAAAATTTTTTCGTTATAGTTTCCGAACCCAAAGAAATATTTTTTGTAAATACGTTTAGATTAGAATATAGATTACAGTATGTAAATACAGATTAGAAGCGAGTATGTTTAGTGTCCTAATGACATTATAAGCGTGTAATATACACTCCCAGCCTGTTAACACAAACGTCATTCAGATAAGGAGCAACACAAACGTAAACGTATCCATTTGATAGCAGGTGGTGCTGTTTACGCGCGAGGGCGACACAATCGGGCCTGGTGAATTCCAAATGTCCCAAACTTTCTAAGCTATATATACAAGGATGTCGGCTTGTTTATGGTTCTCGTAACTCAACACTAAGTTTCCAGCTGTCTGTCTGTTCCATGTGGCTTTTGTATATAGTTGGGCAAACTGCTTTACTGCGCCACAGAATTATGTGCTCCGAAAAGTTTACAACCTCCCGACAAGTGAGCGAATTAGGTAAATAAATTTCAGAAGGCCAAAAGGGACTTGAGGTGTTTGGGGGTTGTAATGTGCACTGATACACGTGTAAATTAGAAACCGCCACAACACTAATCCAATCCCTAGAATTGTTAGACTGTCCTTAGCTGTTTGAAACTGAT
>JBAIZL010000008.1:13613287-13625787 GCA_036971475.1 Prosapia bicincta
GCCTCTATGCAACAACACGGCAGAACTAAACCAATTAAAAATTTATTTATAAAACACAGAACTATTTTAGGCTAAATTAATAAAGCTATTTTACAACATGCCTACAAAGTTATTAGATTAGGTTTCGTTGTAAAAAAATAACGAAGATTGCCCAAGAGAAGATTGAACTTGGGGTAACAATATGAAAAGTTTCGCTCGATATGTTTTACGTTCTAATTATAATTCTAAAATGTGTTACTAAAAATGTGTTCTAACCAACAAAAAATGTTTTAAATATCAAGTTATTCGGTGAGATTTATAAAAGATAGTAAACATAACACTTTTTTCCTACACTCTCTCAAAAGTGTAGTGACGTCATATATGACGTAACAAGACCGAGGCCACCAATTGATCCCGGGTGTGATTATAACAATCATTAGTGGATATTTTGTAGTTATATTTAAATACGTAATATAGAATAACACATTGCGATAGTTTGTGAAGAGTTATTGAGAATGTTTATAGCTAAATTTTGTTTCGAAAAACGTGAGTAGTATAGGTTATAACCAGTATTTATGATTTACGATATTTAAATCACTTTTTTAACTTGAACATTTTTCACGTTTTTAGTTACATATATGAAAAAAATCCAAATTGTCGCAATCCTTGTCAAATATTAACAAACAGTGTATAGTCCAACTTATAGTGAATAGTTTATTAGTTCAGTAGTTCATATAGTGTATAAATGTTAGTGGTTTTTATTTATAAAAATGTTATGTTAGTTTGTGTATCCTTCAAAAACTTTAAAAGGTCCTCAGAGATTGAGATTATATTTTGGCACGACATAGAACCGGTTTTAAAGAATGTTTATATATATTTTGTGCATCAGTATCTTACCAATAACCGAGAGGAAACAGTTTTTTTAACGGTAAGTTGTGTACAAGCAAACACGCAATCCGTCGCAAGCTAGGAGAACACCGCAACCACACTCACACCTGAAACAATACCTGTTTCTAATTACATTGTTAATTGACAAATAATAATAATAATAATTAATAACGAATTCACTTACAACCCATTAAGATTATTATAAAAACTGAATTAATTATTCACCTTAATAGAGGTACTGTAGTGTGACACTATGTACTGATCGAGCTGTGCCATTTAAAAAATTGTAATTACTGGCTATTTGGGAATGCAAGCGCCCACCTGAGATGCAATTGCTTCATTTGATGTGAATTTGCGCCGTGAACCGATTTACAACACAGGAGATCTCCAGTCACATGTTCATTCCCGTATTCCCAAATTGACGCGTGAAAATAAGGGCATTTATGACCTCATAATGCAAATGATAAATGACGGGATTGGGGGGGGGGTGCTTCTTCTTGAATGCGCCAGGTGAAACTGTGAAAACATTTCTTATCAGATTGATTTTGGCAACGGTTCGATCTAAAAACGAATAGCCATAGCTATGTATCGCCTTAACCTTTGAAGTACTGCAAATAGTTTTGTAAATAACTTCTATGCAATATATACTTTGTTTTGTTCCTCATTTCTCATCCATACAAGTACAAAGTGCCATAGCAAAGCGTGGCAGGCTACAGCCAGTTTGATATAAAATTATTTTGCCCATTTCTATTCTTGAAAATTTAAGTTTAACCGTAGTGATTAAACCTCTATTAGTAGGAATATATGAGACTAATGCTTTGATATTCACTTTTTCTATTTAGTTTACATTCTGTAAATAAATGTAACCCCTAGATCCAACTGAGGTAAATTAAAATGCACATATATTTAAAGAAAACTAATCACTAAATACGACAGTACATTATACTCTTTACTCTTGTACGTTTCAGTATAATTGTAAAGCATCTCTGCAAAGGGAACTGTAATATTGTTACCAAAATATTGCACACACAGTAAGATTGAGTGTTTACGTGGAATAGATTTTTTTATTTTGTAATCTATTTTGTAGTTTATATTTAAACAAATGTAAAATTTCATTTTAAATATTGTGTAAGTATTTTTATAAAGAATGAAAATTTTATATTACAATATATTTCAAGTTTATTTGGTTGCGTAGAGATTTGTTAAGTGAATTTGTCACGGGTTGGTCGCAAGGATAACCGGGTGTGACTATACACACGTCCTTAGAGGCTTGTGATTTCCCTGGCGAGTGTAACAAAACCATTTCTCCGGTTAACTCCTAATACGCTTCTAACACATACGTCGCTTCATAAAGTCGGATACGTTTAAAGTTTACAAACAGAAAAACAATAAGTACGTAACTGTGAAGAATAGGCAGACTTACTACTCAAAGTTAACGAACAATATAAGGTTCCCGTATCAAGATTCATAGTTGTGAAGAAATGTAAAAACTACAAATTTAAAATATTAGGAATTTAATACAATTTTTATATGAAACATTAACTTTCTGTAAATAATGCAAAGCTTTCTATAAAACAAACATTTCATTAATGATGTTTACGGCAACATTGTATGGATTTTCCCCAGGAAAAATTACAATGATTTTGAATATGTAAAAACATACTAAGGCCCTAAATATTTTATTACTTTTTAATAAGAAGAATGAATTTTCAGCAGTTTTCAATTTTTTTTTTTTAATACAGGGTAAATTACATTTTGTATCTAGAATAAAATTATTTAGATTAAAACTTTTCTTTTATATTCTGTTAAAATAACTAAAAATATAATATAATAAATAATATTAGAAAAAAATGTTATACGAAATATATATAATAATGTAGTAGGGCATATATATATATAAAGCGCTAAGTTAAAATACAAATAAATGAATTATAATTGAATTTACAACTGAATAACTGAATATTACAACTCATTAAAACTGAATATTTTTTATGATGTTGGTACTGTTAGCCAACGAAAAGCTTTGAATTGTAAACTCAATTATAATTCTTGTATTTGTATTTTGACTTAGCTCTTTATTAATACACAAGAATACATATTGCGATATATATATCAAAAACAACTAAGGTTATTCAAATACAAAAATTTCTATTCAAAGCTTTTCGTTGATAAACAGTACCAACACCATCAGGAATGAATAATACAATAATGCAAGATATGAAACATATGTTTATAATAAAAAAATATTATTTTTGATAACTAGAAAAGCAAACAGATTTTCTATGTATATATTAATCACTTATAACAATAGTTTATGACTATCCAAACTTTAAATTTAGTAAATTTGTTAAAACTTACTGAGACAGAACGTTTTCGATCGCTATGTGCCGATCTTCATCAGTGTCTTCTGCTTGTAGATGTCGAGTCAAGCGGTGATGGTTTTAAAGGTAGGTTTTCGATAGTATCAAATAGTATGTATGATTTGTATTGTGATTGTTCGTTTAGTATGTTTGTACTTTGTGTTTTGTGTGTCTGTAAATTTCATATTGTTCTAGTGTGTTGAGATGTGGTCCTTTTTTTTGATGTGTAGGATTTCTAGGTTGTGGTAAATGTCTGTGTATTTGTGTCCTCTTTCTTTTATATGATTGTGTGTATATATATATATATATATATATATATATATATATATATATATATATATATATATATATGCTGATACGTATTCCTTTACGGATGGAAAAATATGATGAATAGTTACTATCTGGAATACATCCGTTCATTCTGCAGTCCATAAATTCGCAGTTCCGACCTTTCGCTAGTCTCGCTCTTCTACTGTTGTTGGGTTCACCTCGTCAATGCTGGATGAGATTCTAGCGAAACGTCGGAACTGCGAATTTATGGACTGCAGAATGAACGGATGTACTCCAGATAGTAACTATTCATCATATATATAATCGAAAACAATAAATGTCGTTTAATAATTAATAGTTATCAATTTATTTTACTAAGAATCTAACTTTAAACATTTCTGAAACTATTTTAAAGTCAACATTTTTTGTTGTCCTTGGTTAGTAGGGTACATTACTATCGACGGAGAGATTTTCGATGTTCTTTCTTTACTCCATAAGATTACTAAAGGTTGTAAAAATGACAAAAATTAGTCGCAGAAACGTCTTCTAATAAATAGTCGTTCTTAACTCTGTAAAAGTACCAGTTTTATTCTAGACACCAGCAATTTTCTCTATGCATATCTAAAAAATATTTCTAGAAAACACGGAAAATTATTGAACTTTTAAAAATAGAAAACACTCGGAAAATAGATAAACTATATAAAAAAGCTAAATATAGTTATACTCAAATACATGGATATTCACTTAAAAAACTGCACTAAAATATATAATTTAGTATCACTATAGAAAAATTTTAATTATAAAAACTTATTTCAGTTAACTGATAAATAAATTGAATAATATCATTTTCCCTACAGTTTAGGCAAAATGAATAATAAAAACAGCGATATATGAAATCATATAATGCTTTATATAAAACACTTAAAATAGCACAGATCCTCAGTAACAAACTTTTGGGAATCATTGTTTGCTTTAATAATAGATCCTGATAGATTTTTACGTACAGTTTGCAAATCTGTTTTTAGTTTTCTTCTATCATCTATAGTTTTTGATAAATCTCCTTTTTATTATTTAGTATAACAGCTTTAGATGTAATGTTTATAATCAAATATATTTTATGCCCGTAGGTGTGAGAAATTGTATTTAAGCATAATTTTAACATAACATTCAAATAACCTCTAAGTAAAGGCGAAATCGTTTTTTTACCGATAACCAACTCCAGTATAAGCGTCGTCTTTTACTCCAATCAATCATCATTGAACTTATGAAATGTGACGGAAAATGTTCTTTCGCGCTATTTGTTCATCTCAAAAAATGTCAGGCGTTTAAATGAATTTTAACTTTCTATTTAATAAGAATGTGAGTTATAGTATCACAAAAGCCAAAAAGATGCAACTGCCCAATAAATAGCCATATATTTAGAATGATTGTTGAAATTTGGAAGATGAATCTCGAAATAGAGTTTCGGAAATAGAGAAACAAAAGTACATTGGCAAGCATAAAAACGAACTTGATAGCAGGTTGTCTCAGGGACACAATGTGACAAAATAGGTCCTGTAAGTCTTGTCAAATATCAGGAAATATGAAGCCGTAGTAAGGTTGGTGCTTGCGTATACAGAGTAACATGAATTTACACGCTAGGAAGCACATGGAATGAAAACAAAGAAGTGAAAATCTATGACCATTATGTGTCATAGACTGCATAGATAATTGGATAAGCAAGAGTAAGAAAGAATGCAATCAACTCATCTGTAGGATGGGTGATAGTGAGAGATAAGTATAGAAATAGCAAACAAACAATTATTAATGAATAGGAAAAGAGTTAAATAGGAAATCCGATTAGAGATAACGACTAACTAGGACTTTACAATTCTGGATAACTGTCTATTGTCGTAACTATTTTTAATCTAACCTAATCATATTACTATACTGTGTGATGAGAAGTACAGTTTAACGAAGTATGATTTTATTTTATTACTGCAATGTTTAATAAAATATAGTATGTAATATTTAACGAAGAGCAGTGTTATTTTATTACTGAAGTGTGTAATAAAGTGTAATATGTAACATTTGACAATAATCAGTGTAGTTTTATTACTGTAATGTGTAATAGAGTGTAGGATATAGTATTTAACTAAAAAGAGTGCTGTTTTATTACTGAAATGTGTAAAAATTGTAAAATGTATAACTTAACGAAAAAAGTATAATTTATTGATGTAATGTCATATTTTATGTAATTATTAAAAAGTAACAGGTAATACTTAACGGAGAGCAGTGTTATTTCATTCATGTAATATATATTTAAATTACTAAGTAATAGCTAATAATATACTAAGTATTGCGTTTAGAGTGATCCATTGGTCCTTTAGGGCTTGGTCCAGACAAACTACCCTGCCCTTTGTAAACTGAGACTCATATTAAATTTAGTTTTTACTTTGACGCCAGTATTTTTCTACGAAGAAAATATGATTTTAATAAATAACGTAAGACGAACATATAATTCCTGTTAGAGGTTAAAGAAAGAGGTGCATTGCTTCGTTAGCGCAAGGGTGAGTGCATTAAATTGTATTTTGGTCGTACATTGTCTTCCCCCGAGGGTGAGGTAGAGTGGGTGAGATTATGTAGAACTGAGTAAATGCCATAAATATCCCTGGGAATAGGGGATTCTGGGTATAGTGAGACCAAGGTCAACAGAATTGACAATAGATTGATATGACGGTGACTAAGCAATGGCGGAATATTGCTTAGTGATTGTACTGTTATTCTAATTCCATCCCACCTCAAGCATTTAGATTACTTCCCCTGAAACAACGCCACGCTATGTGTTACTACAACTTGTATGTTCCCTGTTGTCACATCCAGGTTCCTGTTCAGATTAGCTTGCGTACAAGTACATTAAACCCACACCTTCCTTTCTACAAGCGTACTCCTAGCGTAATATCATTTTTTTTTTTTTTTTTTTTTTTTTTACCTCCCCCCGGGTCTGAGCCCCCAAAGCTCGCTCAGCCCTCGTGGCAACCAACCTCTAGCGAGCTGCTCACTGAATTACTTGAGCTTTTATTGCAGACGTAAAACCAAACTCAATAGACTGCCGCCAGGTAGCGCTAGGTTCCGTTCACTGTTACGTATCTACATGTTTTATCTTAACCCACGCCTTAAATGAATTCTTGGTACAACTATGTAATTGATTATTTAAAATGTAAGATATTGTCTTGGTTTGACTTTCAACTGGGCGTTGAACTCGGCTACATTAGTGCTAAACTAGTAGTGTCTACACTAAAGACTTTAAATCACATACGCTACTTAGTAGCTGAGTGTATTTAGAAATATGCTACTTAGTATATAAGCTTTCGCTTAGTTATATAACCTTAGCTTTCGGTCCTACTGACATTTTTAGCGGAGACGGAAAAAAATTGCAAGGGAGGGTGAGCTAAAGGATTGTCGCTGGGGTAATGTTCGAGAGAAACATGGGAGGTTGGATCCTGGAAGTAAAATTAATTTTGATATTATAACAAAATAGAACTTCCCTTAAAATATACATAACTGAGCTGTATATATTAACTATTTATAAACCTAATTATATTAAAATATGTGGATGGAAAATGGTTTTAAATCTCTAATCTGGAACATCTCCCTTTCCAGCCCAGTGATTACTTTTATAATCATGGTTTTATTTTTTCAATATTTTGTACTATTAATGCCCAATGATCATTTTAACACTCATAGTTCATACAATATATTCAGTTTGTTGAGTTGGCTACATTGCTGGATCAGCTGTTTTAGTTTCAAGAGTCTGTCTAAGGATTCCACTTGCAATTGTCAGGACATAACCTAACTTCTGAAACTTCTACTTTACAAACGATAATAGGTAAGCTGTACTCAGTAAATCTTTACTTGAAAATTATTTTCTTATAGTTTAGATATTATTGCTTTATTCTATATCAACACCTATTGAATCTTATTTGAAATTGAAGTAAAAAAAGTAAAATTCTATATGAGTAAAATAATCATCATTGGGAATTATAGGGCATATTCTTCAAGAGATGTGAAAATTTACTCACAATTAGAAATGCAATCTTTTATATGTAGTTTATATTCTTTATACATAAAATGTTGTTACTTCATCATATTCCATGTATATTATTAAGGTTTTAGACATTTTCTGTCTATTTGTTATGTGGACTTTTCTAACAGAAGTAGATAAATTCCACAATGATACATATGTGTTATAAAAGTAGGGTTTTACTTTTACATTTATAATTCTTGATTCCAGGGAGCAATGGCCCAGACGTTCTTGAATGACATAGATATCGAAGAAGCGTTATGTGGCGATCTGTCAGATATAGAGTTATTTTCGGAAGGTGATTTAGATGCTGATTCTGTTGAAAATATTTCTGAAAACCTCCTTCAAAAAAGGCTTGAAGAATGTGAAGAAGCCATTCTTCTAGAACACAACCTACAACAAGATGAACAGGTTAGTGATATTCAATCCGTCTCGGAACCAGGGCCTTCTTTAGGATCATCAATTTCTGGATTCTCTGAGGAAAATATCAGACTTCCTGCAAATAATACACCAAAGCCAGGGCCGTCAAAATCTTCTTGGAGAAACCCTAGGAATTTTGTATTTGAAGACAGCCCATGCACTCTTCAGATGACTTGTCCTGAAGAAGTATTCTCACCGTTTGAATATTTTAAAATGTTCATTGATAACCAAATCATTGATAATTTTGTAAATGAAACAAATCTTTATTCTGTCCAGCAGTCTGGCAAGAACATAGATTGCAATGCTGCTGAGATTGAACAATACCTGGGCATTCATCTCATGAGTTCGATCATTAGGATGCCTAGTTATAGAATGTACTGGGCCGATGAAACACGTTTCCCCCCCATTGCAGATGTAATGTCAAGAAATCGCTTTGATTCCTTACGTAGTTATTTCCATGTCAATGATAATTCAAATATGCTAAGCTCTACTGATCCAAAGCATGATAAATTGTTCAAGGTTCGTCCGTTCATTGACGCTGTAAAACAAAATATGCGAAAAGTTGAAACTGATGAAAAATGTGCAGTGGACGAACTTATAATCCCCTTCAAAGGGCGTTGTGCCATGAAACAATATGTACGAAACAAACCTCATAAATGGGGGATAAAGGTTTTTGCTTTGGCCTCTAACTGTGGTATTGTACATGATTTTGATATATATATGTAGGAAAAGGTACCATAAAAAACTGTACTAATCTTGGCGTAAGTGGCGATATTGTTATAAAGCTTACAGAGATTGTACCAAAAAATAAAAATTATAAGATATTTATTGATAACTGGTTCACTTCCCACAGTCTGTTAGTTGAACTCAAAAGGCAAGGTCTCTTGGCAGTTGGCACTGTTAGAACAAATAGATTAGCTGGGTGTCAGTTCATTGAAGACAAGGCTCTTTCACAAAAAGGACGAGGAAGCTATGATGTCAAAATAGACATGGAAAACAAAATCATGGCATGCAAATGGTATGACAACAAACCTGTGTGTTTAGCATCAACATATGTGGGAGTTGAGCCAACAGATACAGTTCTAAGATGGTCTGTTGCTCAAAAGTGTAAGGTACCCGTTGTTAGACCAGCAATGGTAAAAGAGTACAATGCCTCAATGGGTGGAGTAGATCTCCATGATATGCTTGTAGAATTGTACAGGGTGGATATGAGAGTCAAGCGTTACTACCTTAGGATTATATTTCATGTGATTGATATGTGTGTTGTAAATGCTTGGCTTCTTTATAGACGCCATCATAAACAAATTTCTGCAACCAGAAAGGTAATTCCGCTCATAAAATTCAAAGCAAGTATAGGACATGCGCTTCTTTCTTCTGGGAAAAACAAAACAAAACAAAGGGGAAGACCATCAAGCAGCGAAACATCACGAGATTTTGCTAATAAAAAAAAATACAAATGCACGCCAAGACCTGTGAAGGATGTGCGCCGTGATTGTATTGATCACTGGCCAATACCAACAGAAGAAAAACAAAGGTGCAAACTTTGTATAAAAATGTACTCAACAACCAAATGTAGCAAATGTAATATGCACCTCTGTTTGAATCAAAAGCGCAACTGTTTTGTTGAATTTCACAGAAAATCATAGGTGAAAAATATACTATCAAATATCTTGTTCGTACTTATTATTTTTGTAATATAATTTAATTTGTATGTAAATTAATAAAATATATTCAAAAGAATGACTTGGGTATTAATTTTATATCATAAACATGTTTGAAAGCATCTTCATACTTTATAACTTGCAGGTATAGGAAATGAATGTGATTGATGCAAACCCACCATCACTTCCCAATGATGACTTTTTTACTCATGGTTCGTTTAGCCCTCTGATAACACCAGAACCACTAATTTTGACATTATTATGTTATTTAAGATGCAATTTAAACAATTCATGAAGAAAAAAAATTTTTTCAAATAATATTCAGATTTGGGCTGGAAAGGGTTAAGAGTTTTAGTCTTGGATGAGTGTGCTGAGACATCATGGGAGTTGTAGTGTTGGATGAGTGTGCTGAGACATCTTGGGAGTATAGTGGTGGATGAGTGAGCTGGGACATCTTAGAATTTGTAGTGGTGGATGAGTGTGCTGGGACATCTTGAGTGTTGTAGTGGTGGATGAGTGTGCTGGGACATCTTAGAAGTTCTAGTGGTGGATGAGTGTGCTGGGACATCTTGGGAGTTCTAGTGGTGGATGAGTGTGCTGGGACATCTTGGGAGTTGTAGTGGTGGATGAGCGTGCTGGGACATCTTGGGAGTTGTAGTGGTGGATGAGTGTGCTGGGACATCTTGGGAGTTGTAGTGGTAGATTAGTGTGCTGGGACATTTTGGGAGTTGTAGTGGTGGATGAGTGTGCTGGAACATCTTGGGAGTTGTAGTGGTGTATGGGTGTGTTGGGACATCTTAGAAGTTCTAGTGGTGGATGAGTGAGCTGGGACAATCTGGGGAGTTGTAGTGGTGGATTAGTGTGCTGGGACATCTTGGGAGTTGTAGTGGTGGATGAGTGTGCTGGGACATCTTGGGAGTTGTAGTGGTGGATGAGCGTGCTGGGACATCTTGGGAGTTGTAGTGGTGGATGAGCGTGCTGGGACATCTTGGGAGTTGTAGTGGTGGATGAGCGTGCTGGGACATCTTGGGAGTTGTAGTGGTGGATGAGCGTGCTGGGACATCTTGGGAGTTTCAGTACATAACCAGATAATGTCATGTTGGGGTGGTAGGAATAAAAGCAGGAAATATACACAGCACTAAATAGATAATTTAATTAACTATACAAAGCCTAACTGAAATATAAATAAATATATATACTAATTGATAACATATATTAAATAGTAACAGTATAACCTAGTAATGAACAGTAAATAAAGTAACATAACCTACGTGTTTAAACAGCTGTTCTACCGTATAACCTATAATGTTGGCTGTTTAAAATCAGCTGTTTGATGAAATCATTATGTTATCATTTAATTCAAATTAAAGTATTTATATACAGCGCATACATACAACTTTATAGTGTATGTGTTTGTGTTGAAGCTTGACGCCAACTCGAACATTTTTCCCTGTATAATTGTTTTGTCACGAGTGTCACAAGAAGTATCCAATGTAAAAAATAATCTATCTATCGATTTTTATATTATTTCAATCGCCATTCAAATTTGAAAATTTACAACGGATCATATCTAAAACTTTATTTTATGATTCGACCAAAACCTGTCTACATTTTAAAGCAGATAAATCTCGTTAAAACAAATACAAATCCTCGTGACATGAAAAGAATGTCGAGGTATAATATCAGGGTAAACATGTAAAGGGAAGACAAAATATCCTATTTATCGTGCCATCAGAGTTTCCCTCGGGGAAATCACAATTCCCTAAAGCAAAACATATTCCATGCTTAAACATATCTTGTCGGTTGTTACACAACGGAAATGTCTCTATATGAAGGTAACAGAGATATGTTTACTTTACAAAGCCTCACATATCTCGACTTTTGAAAAATGTTTTTGTAATGTTAGTTGTTTAAAGTTAACTCATTTACTAATATTCAGTAGACTTTTACTTTTTATTACAGATTTGGTTTTGTAGATTCTTTCAATTTATGGTAAAGGCAAGATAATGCATAAGGTGTTTTTATAGAAAGTATATAACAAATGTGTTTCTATATAACACTGGAAAAGTAATCTGTTTTTTGTCTGGTAATTCCCTTGCGTAGATTAAGTTAGATGGAAACTACTTAAAATATTGGAGATGGGAATTACTTCAAAAATTCAGCAAATGTCATAAAAACTCTTTATAAATAAATACACTTTTTTCCATTCGGTGAAAGTGTACACAGTTAGACAACTGCACACACATACACACACACACGCACGCGCGCGCGCACACACACAAACACAAGCTGCATAAGTTTGTGTGAAATAATTAAAAATTTGAAAATTTATGTTTCAAGTGTGTTGAGGTTTTCTACTTAACCGTTTTAAAGAAACGACTTTATTTCCCGCTTATTATTTCATTAAAAAAAAAACATAACGTTATAGATTTTATATTAATAGACCAAGTATCACAGCTACCTACCATTCCTAGCAATGTATTATTAACTTTAGTTGACGCGTTTCGGAACACCTCGATCGGTCAGATCGTTTTATAAACTACAGATATTTTTATTTAGTATCAAGGCAATGAATCACTTTGCTACGGAGCATAGAAGAGAACCGATATAGACCACGACTGACAGAGTATAGAGGGATTATCATGTCATGTAGTATACATAGGTGGAATAAAATAAAGCTAAGATAAATAACAAGTGATCGCCATGTTCTAAGAATAGAGAAAAACTACTCGCGTCCCTTAGACAGGGTCTCTTACCTGAAGGAGACTCCTAAGCACCATGAAGTGAAGTGGCAATTTCCTATCAGAAAAATTCTTTCATTTCTTTGTAAATAAGAACAAAATATTAAAATTTTATTTT